>LPNX010503393.1:0-31369 GCA_001517045.1 Pseudotsuga menziesii | reverse complement strand
AAACTAGAAAAACACGATTTAACAATTATGAGGAAAAAATAAAAGTTCTCACATACCTCCCCCCTCCCTCCTTCATCATGATGGAGTAAATCAAACAACCCATCTTGACAATGTTTTTCATAGGACTTGACATATTCAAGGCTCATTGAATCTACCTCAATGTCTTTTTTATAATAAAAATGTGCATGATAAGAACCACATGCTCTATGTCGATTCATGCCCACATAAACCCCCACTAGAGCAGATGGTAAGTTCTCTCCTATGGAGGTTCTCACCTCTAGACCAATCTGAGAGGTCATCTCCATATCTAATCATAATGTAACAATTCTCTGTGGCTGAGGCACCAAACAAGGTGTAGCCTTATGCATTAATGGACCGCAAAAGGCTCCTTCTTGTTCTTACATCCTACCTTTTCAAAGCCCGTAACATTTTGACAGAGAATCTATGTAATATAGCTTCATGTTTAAAAAAGCCTCTGCATAAAAAAATCAGGCAAAATAATGTGCCACTTCATCATTCCATGGAAATCTACCATAGGAATCCAAGAACCTATCATATAAATGGTGTGCAATCTTAGGGTGATTGAAATATTTCACCTTTAACATGTTCTTCTTTGGTCCTTCTTTAAAATTAAACATTGCTCAATGGCATCTTCTTTTGATACCCTCTTCTCTACAACAACCCACTTGTCAGGACCCATCACTTGAGCCTTTCGCATCTGCATCAAGTGAATAAAACAATTTGTTGTTGTCCTAACACTTATATAGGCACTAATAAACTTGCCTAAAGGTTCCAAAAGTATTTTCAAACTTTTTCAGATCTCAGTTGGGATTCCCAAGAT
The DNA here is from genome assembly GCA_001517045.1 of Pseudotsuga menziesii. Taxonomy (NCBI): domain Eukaryota; kingdom Viridiplantae; phylum Streptophyta; class Pinopsida; order Pinales; family Pinaceae; genus Pseudotsuga; species Pseudotsuga menziesii. The sequence continues at coordinate 30,528 of LPNX010503393.1, read as the reverse complement.
AGAAATATCATCCCTCAATTTTTTATGGTGGGATGTGCATTTTTCAAGGGTGACAGAAACAATATCATTTTTGCAAGGAAGAGAATTGGGTATATTGGAATGATAAATGGTCATGGAATTACAACCATGTGCTTGTTTGAAAGTATCCCTTTTTCAACCTTTACCCATTCTTTGACCATTTGCATGACCTTGCTCTTGGTCTCTTGAATCATCCTCAACATATCCACCCCTTTCATCATCACGCTCATTTTCTACAAATGCATCATCACCCTCGTCCACTCTAAATGCATCACCATAACCATCAGCAGAACCAGGATCCTCTACATTTACACATGTGATCATGTATAATTTAGTATATAAAGACACAAGCATATATATACACATGTGCAAATTAGTAATTTATTTAAATAAATTATATATATATATATATATATATATATATATATATATATATATAACATATTACCAATAAAATGTGGTTGGTCTATTGGTCATTCTCTAAAATGACAACCAAAAGAGAGAAAATGGTCACGAGATTAATCAAACAACCAAGCAAACACACATGTTTTCCCACTCTCACGAGACAATCTATTATGTTGTCTCTCTACAAATAAAAATGCGAACAAAACTTAGTAAAATCAATGAATAAGATTTAAAAGAAATATAAATATGCAGGCATACTAAAAGTTTTGCATGTGCATAAATTTTAAACACATACCAATGGTGTCTTGATATAATATGCTAGAATCTCTAGATGTTTGAAACCATGTTTAAGAGTGAAAATTTGAAGGTGTTTAGGCGTCCTTGTCTCAATAGATGTTCGAGTACATCTGTGAATCAAAGAATGAGTGAACGCCTTATCTTGATCCATGTCTACTATATATATCCTATAAACATCAAAATAAGAATCAATGAACTAATGCAGTTTAGAAAATGGATACCGACGATAATATTGCTATGCAGTTTAGCCCATAGAAAGTTTTTACGACAAAAACAAAACAAAAAACAAACAAAAAATAGTTCAATATATTTAATGTGTGGCCCTGTTTTGGATGTGAATTTGTGTTATTCCCACATGTATCCCCCTTTATTTATCCCTAACAATCCATTCCTCATCCCAAACAAGTATCACTCTTATTAAGCTTATAGTGGTCATCTTTGACATAGTATGGTTAATAAAACCGATTTTGACCATGAGAGATTAGGGAAATTACAAAATTTTGGGATTCATTAAATACTAAATCATTATTATATGCAACCCTATGACAGACAAAAATCCTCCTTTAAGTAGGATGGAAGGATCAAAATGCCTACTTCAGATGGGACTGGCATATTTGGATTGAGTTTTAAGGCTATACTGTTAACTTTTCTATTAAGTGTCCATATTTTATTGATATTGTGAAGTTCAGCAAGTTTCTTTAAAATATCCATAAAAGAAATAAACATGGATTTTTCCAACAAAATATATTATAATGTGATCAATGATATTTTCATTTTATTGAATTTTTTTTAATAGGTTTTAGTCTCTTTTTTTAAAGAGACTAGAGGTTAGGGCTTTCATATAACTTTAAAACAAGAAAAGAGTTTTCTGTAATATTTCATGTGAAAGTTGTTTTTGGAAATCATTATAGTTATAAGTCCTCTTCTTACTCTCCAACTTAACTACCAATCATGTGAATACCTTATTAGGAAATAATCTAAAATATTTTCTCCCATCCTCTCAAAAACCTATTTCTTAGTTTTAGTTCTATTTGAACATTTGTTTGTTTGGAAATGTGACAAATATATATTTTATATTCTATGTGCACTACTAATCATAAGGTTTACTTTTTATCCTTCGTAAAATCATTTTTTAATTGACATATTGATTTTAATGCTCATATGGTTTAACATCTACCATAATAACCACCCATTTAAATCTATAATCTGTATAATATGATCTGAGAAACAAAACTGGATTATTACATACACCAAACAAAACATACATCAAACAAACCACTCTATATAAAACAATAATGAAATTTCTCATAAATATTAATACAGATCTCATTCCTAAATCAACAACTTATGATGTTATCTCAAGTTTTAATTCACTTATATTATATTTTATATATACCAATGCAACTAGTAGCTCCCACAACCATATTTCACAAGGCTAAGAGAGAAATTGCAGTCAAAGAGAAAGACATATAAGGTTTGGCGAATATGAAAAATAGAAATTTACTCCACACAACTTTCCTCAAATTTAGTTGCTTCCTACATTAAAAATTATAGGTTCGGATTGGTATTTGCTTTTATCCATGGTTGAAATATTTCTATAAAGTTAAACTTTATAAAAATTTCATCAAATTCAGTTGTTTCCTACATTTAAAATTATACTTTCAAAAAGCTCTTTGTTTGTATCTATGTTTTAGTAATATTATTAATAAAACAAATTATTATAAACATAATTCTAACCCATTTTATCCAAGTTGAGTATGTACTTTTATCAAATTGCATGTAGTCACACTAAGAGAAACTTGAAATTGATTTTAGCTCTCTTGAAATTTATTTATGCTTTAAATAATGGATGTATTTTTATCAGTTTGTATTGAGTGAGCTAAACTACAAAGATGCTTTAAGTAAATCTATAATTTAACCAGGCACAAAGCGAAAAGTAACCAGCTTTGTGAAAAATTGTGATTTTGTTATAAATGGTTTTAAAACGCAACTTGATTTAAATGTTATACCTTTAGGATCTTCTGGCTTATTGATAGTAATGTATTGGTTAGATAAATATAGATTTATTTTAAACTATTATGAAAAAACATTCCCATGTTTAGATGATGAAAGTAATACTATTATATCGTGAAAGGAATTCCCGGGAAAATCACCATAAGAGAAATTTCAGCTTTACAAATGAAAATGTATGTTTGTAAATGTTACAAGGTTTTTTCAATTTACATAATGGATGATAGATAAAAAAACAATCAAGTCAATTTAGAAGACATAACAATTCTAAAATATTTTAAAGATGTATTTCTAGAATAAATTTATGGATTACCTCTGAAAAGAGATATATATTTTAGAATTGATTGGGTACCAGGGGTGGTTCTAGCATCAAAGGATCCATATCATATGAAAATATTGGAAATTAATGACTTAAAGTCACAAATACATGAATTAATTGAAAAAAAATACATTCGACCCAATGTTTCCTCATGGGGAGCACCGGTACTATTCGTAAATAAAAAAGGATGGTACTTTACGATTATGTATAGATTATAGACAACTAAATAAAATGACAACTAAAAACCGATGTCCTCTACCTCGTATTGACAATCTATTTGATAAGTTTCAAGGGGAAACAATATTTTCTAAAATAGACTTGAAATATGGATATCATCAAGTACAGATTAAAGATGAATATATCTTTAAAGAAAATTTTAGAACTAGATATTGTCATTATGAACATTTTGTAATGCCCTTTGGGTTAACAAATGCACCAACAATTTTTTTGTGTCTAATGAACAACGTATTCAATAAATATTTATATAATTTTGTATTCATCTTTATTGACGACATATTAATCTATTCTAAGAATAAACAAGAACATCAAGACCACTTAAAAATAATTCTACAAGTGTCAAGAGAACAACAATTATTTGCGAAATTTAGCAAATTTGACTTTTTCATAGATAGAATTCAATATATATGGCATGTGTTATCACTGTGTTATCTAAGGAAGGAATATCAGTAGATCCTAATAAAATTAAATCTATCATGGGATGGCCTATTCCAAAAAATATAACCGATATATGATCTTTTATGGGAATTACTGGCTACTATTGTGAATTTTTTGAAGGGTTTTCTAAAATTTCATATCCTATAACCTCATTACAAAAGAAAGGTAAGAAATTCAATTGGAATGAAAAACGTGAAGAAATTTTTAATTAACTAAAACACTTATTAACAAAAATTCATATTCTAAATATTGTCGATCTGTACAAGGACTTTGTTGTATGTACATATGCATGCACAGAGGGATTAGGAGGAGTATTAGTTCAGGAAAACCATGTTATAACATATGAGTCTAGAAAGCTTAAGGAACATGAAAATAATTATGCAACGCGTGATCTAAAATTAGATGCTATCATTCATTCTCTTAAGATGTGGTGACATTATCTCATAGGAAGAAGATATTTGTTCATGTCTAATAATATAATTCTAAAATATTTATTTGACCAACAAAACAGGCTAGATGGTTATCCTTCTTAAGTGAATACGACTTTGAAATAAATCATATAAAAGGAAAAGAAAATAAAGTGTCAAATGCTTTAAGTCGTCATGCAAATATTTTATATGTAACTACAAATAGTAGATACAAAACAGATTTAGAAGATAAAATTGAAGATCCAGCAAAGTTTGATAAATATTACCAAAAATTAAAAGAAAAGACAACAGGAAATAAAGAAATACATGTAAAAATAAAATTTAGTTTGAACCAAAAAGGATTATTATTACATAAAATAAGATTATATATACCTAGATCGAAAGAAGTTAAACAAATTGTTATGAATGAATTACATAAAATACCTTATTCAGGACACCCTGGATATCAAAAAATGATTATGATTATAATAAAGGATTCCTTCTATCCCAACATGAGAAAGGAAGTGGCAGAATATTTCAATCGATTTATTTAATGTCAACAATTAAAAACTGAACATAAACATCCAGTTGGATTATTCCAACCATTACCTATTACGGAATGGAAATGGGAGATTATCAGTGTGGATTTTATAACTAGGTTACCTAAAAATGTTAAAAAAAATGACTCAATCATGGTTGTGGTAGATAAGCTTAGTAAAGTATCCCACTTTATTCTAGCAAAGTCTACATATAACGCTATTAATATTGCTGATATTTTTATGAAGGAAATTTTCAAATTGCATGGTGTACCCAAAATAGTAATTTTAGACAAAGATGCAAAATTTATGGGATAATTTTGGAAATATTTGTTTAAAGGTTTAGGAATGAAATTAAATTTTACTACTGTATATCATCCTTAGACCGATGGACAAACAAAAAGGGTAAATCAGGTTTTAGAAGACATGCTTAGAATGTACATAATGGATAAACAAGGTAAGTGGGAAGATTATTTGCATCTTGTAGAGTTTGCATATAATAATCATCTTCAAGATTCAGCTAGATTAATTCCGTTTGAATTACTATATGGATGAAAATTTAATAACTCGATTTCTTGGAGAAGCCCACTTGATAGATTAATGTTAGGACCTGATGTATTGAAAGATATGGAACTAACAGTGAAATAGGTACATCATAACTTGAAGGTAGTTCAATATAGGAAAAAAGGTTATGCCAACTTAAAAATAACTCCATGAGAGTTCCAGGTAGGAAATCATGTTTATGTAAAAGTGAAACCAAGAAAAAGTTCCTTGATATTGGGGAAATATTCAAAATTGGCACCCATGTATTGTGGACCTTTTGAAATATTATAAAAGGTTGGAACAATGGAATATCAATTAGAATTACCACCTACTATAAAAATACATAATATTTTCCACGATTCGATTGTAAAGAAATACATTCGTGATGCTACTCATGTGGTTAACTAGAATGCTATATAGGTGGAACCCAAAGGATAATTTCACTTGGAATTGGAACATATTCTTGACATGAGGAAGTTTTACTTCATAACCATACCATTAGACAAGTCAAAGTGCAATGGAATAAAGGCTTAGTACATAGGAGTCCACTTGGGAATTGGAAAGTGATATGCAAGAAGCATATCCAATTCTATTTCAGAATGATTTAGTGGAAGTTTAAAAGGTAACATCGAGGACAATGTTAATGTTAAAGGGGGGGTGTATGTAATACACTAAATGATTAATAATTGTTAATACTTTAAATATATATATATATAATATTTTGGCCAAATAAATTCAAAATAAATGTAATAGAATATTTTATTTAATAAATAAATAACTAAGAGAAAACGGAACTGAAATAGCCATCAAAAGAGTGTTTGTTGAAGCAAAATGGGGAATGACAAATAAAAATAAAAACACCGTGTAAAAAATAAAGTGATGTAGGAGGAACCTTCCCTAAAATCAGGTAGAGACTCATTTTAGAGTAATAATGAGCAGGTGGCTCATAAATGACCAAGTCCTAGGAAGAATACTATATAACTATTGATCCTATTGAATAAGAAGGAGGCTTGTCATGGAGGGGAAATGATATAGCTTATGCGGAACATGTGAGAAATGATTACTCTTTGTCCTCTTGGTTCAGCAAATAGGATCAGGGATTCTACAGCAAGTAAGTTGGCTGCTTAGATGGTTGGGAGGAACAAAAACTTTAGTTTTGTTTTCCCATCAGTGGTGAGAGGTTCCTTTCGAATTAATCTAGAACCTTAGTATTCTTATTTCTATTATGGAAAAATAATTATTAACCTTTCTGAAATCCTAAAATATTTATACACATAGGTTGTTCATTAAATTCGTACATTCATGTTTCTCTTTTATTATTCTTTCTTTTATAAATTGTTCATGTACATAGTATTTTAGCTAACATAATTTCTATTTTTCATATGATGAATCGTTATCACATTAGACAAACCCTAGCATCATAATTCTTAATATCTATAAGTGAAAATCACATAGATCAATTAAGGAAAGCATAGATTAAGCATTAGATCTGACAGGCTTCATGTCATCGAGATACATAAATAATATCTATTAAAACAATGTATATTTTGTTAACCATTTTTTTTAAAAACTTGTCGAGGCCTGGAAAATCAAAGGTAAAAACAGTTAGGGATTCTCCCTAGTAAACATTCCCAACTAGCCCATTACTATTTGGTATGGGGTATCCATTCGGTTTACGGTCCGGCTACCGTAGGTCAAGTAACAAAAATAAATGGTTTTACCGGTTACGACCCGGTCCACCATGTATGTCTTCAGTTTTTTGTATTTAAGTATGAGATACAAGTTCCTATCTAAAAATACAAATTGATAGAGAATACGAGGAGTGGTCACAATGTGATGCTCAGGTTCTTACCTCTCGTCTTAACTCTCTCGCATCTAAACTACACACAGCAAGAAAAAAAGTAAAACTAACTACGTAACCTATCCCTAGGGAGCAAGATTATTATTCATCAATGAGTAATGTATTTTGTGCATGCATTAAGAAAAATCATAGATAGTTGTTACTTATTTCAAAACACATGAACATTTATAGATATATGAACAACCAGATAGCTAATTTTTTATGAACAACATTCATTACTCATAGTGGAAATTTCATAGAATAAACTAGAGCGCATTCATAACAAGAACATAGGTTCAAAGAGTTATAACGATCTCATAGTTAATGGATAACAGTTGAAAATGAAAGAGTTCACATTCAACAAATCCATAGCACAACATTTGAAACCTTCCACAAAGCTTTCTCCAACAGGAAACTTGTAATTTCTTTATTCAAAAGGAAATAGTTCTTCTTACATCATACTCTCACAAATCTATCTGGGAAAAAGTCCCTTATTCCCTCTAACTCTCCTATATTTATACAAAACAACAAAACCTTTGGGTTGCCCCCCCCATGGGTGACCTTTGGGCTCCTCAAACCGTTTAATCTCATAATCTTTGTCCTTTTGTGAGTGCTCATGATTCATATAATATGTTACATTTTACATTGAGACTTATGATTACTTCATAAAAAGGGACCAGATCAATAACTGATGAAGCTTTTCCAAGCCTAGGCCTTTGCTGCTATCGATTCTACTTTGTCTTTTGTATATGTCTTCTTTGAAGCAACAATCATCAAACTGGGTCTAAAAAATCCTCTAGGTCTGTCTGCAATTAAAACAAGAAACTCATCATTAATCCAGACTGCATTCAAGATCATTTAACTTTCAATAAAATGTAAACCATACTATTAATAAAACTAAGCATCAAATGTGAATCTCGGTACCTCGTTTTCATTGCAAAACCCTAACTTGATAAAAAATAGAAAACCTTCATCGCCTAAGAAATATGGTAAAAGCTCACAAAAATGGCGAGAAATCCTGACCGATGGGAAAAACTAAGCATCGGGCTATCAAAATCCTCAACGGCGGGTGGAAGCATTATAGCATCGAATGCTCACTTCACTAAGCTGCCGCAGCAGCGGAAACCATAAAGACTAAGACTTCCATGGCAAAATAAAACGTCGTCAAAATAAAACACAAAAAATTTTCATACAGGCATCGGAGATCGAAACCACTACCCATAATGCGTTGGAAGAAAATTTTATTACGCAGCCACCACGGCGGGAGACAGATGGACTAAAATTTCTGCAGTCAACAGAAAACATCAGCGGTCGGCAATAGGGACCTAGCTGAGAAAGCATCAACAGATAAACCAACTAAACATCAGAAATATAGCGTACTACACAGCTGCAGTGGCAGGAAACAATCATCCTACGGCTTCCGCAGTCAACAGAAAATATCGGCGATCGAAAACTCTAAAAGCTAAAGGTCGGAGTTCATAACCACCAAACATCAGTGAGATAGTTTACTAGAAAACCGCAATGGTGGAAAGTGGAGAGACAATGAGTTCCACAACCAAAGGCTCAATGTTGCCACCATGTTAGCAACACAAAGTATTAGTACTTCGATCAATCATCAACACCATTCTGATGGCGAAAACAAAAAACATCGCGAAGTAAAATTTTGATCAATAAAACAAAAGCATCGACGAAAATTAGAGTTATCCATCGGGACGTTCTCTATTTTCCCTCCGCAACGGCAGCTGCGTAGAGAACTAATGCCTCGATTCATACATCAATAGAATTCTGGCAGCGATAAACAAACATAAAACATAGCGTTAAGTGCTCAAAGACCTTCAGTTGGGAAGCATTAAAAAAGTTCGTTTAACCTCTGAAACAACGGCGGCACAGAGAATTAGAGTTTTGACTCAAACTTCAACTGACCTCTGATAGCGATAAAAGAAAACATTTAGATCAAATGGACATTATTTTCAAATAAAAACTTTAAATTCCCTAGTCAAAACATTGGCAAACAAAAGGCAGTTTTTCGAAAATCATGAAAACAGCTGATCTCAATTCAACTTCAAGTAACCCAAATTTGTTGTAGAGGGAAAAACAAAGTTCAACAATCAAAACAATCCTAGGCAAGATAACATCAAAAATGAGGGCCCAATTGTTTTTTTTAAATTTGGGAAAATGTTGCAGCTGCAACAATTGGCGACTACCTGGTGAACCCATATCTTTGGACAATTTCTTCCTTAAGTAACAAAGTTTTTGACAATAAAACCAACATGTTGAATTCTTCTAGATGTATGGATTTCCCAAATGGAAAATATATATGTACTTTTAATCATTTATGATAGTCCAATTTAGGAAAATGGAAACCAAGATTTCAAATTCAAGATAACTCTTTTGAGGCCAGGAATATGAGTTTCATTTTTTACCTCTGTCTTCGGGTAGCTTCCACCTTGGACACCAAAAGATTGTAACATATGGTAGATAGAAATATTCATTTGTTCCTCATTCCCATGCCATTTTGCACTTTTTGTGCTTTTGGACTTTTGTCATTTCTTTTGAGTCCTCCTACATGCCTTTATTTCTAAATTTTTTTATTTAGGATCCTCTATCCATAGTGTCCTTTTGTGTGAGAGATGTATTGAATTTTTACCTCACGGATGGAGAATAACTTTGGAAATTTCATACTCATATCGAAAACCAGGGAAACTAGAACCCCAAACCTGGTCATAATGTGATCTTGCAAGAAATCCATGACCGCATCTTCATTCACTTTCTGTAACGGAATTTCCTCGACCCATCTAGTGAAGTAGTTAGTTTCCATCAAAATATATTTGTGTTGCAAGAAATAATTTGGTTTTATATTACCAATGATATCAATCCCCCATTGCTCAAATGGCTCTGTTATCATCACAGGCTTCAATGGTCCTGCTGCTTTGGCTTCTCTTCCCCCACACCTTTGGAAAATATCACACTTTCTGACATGGGCATGGATGTCCTTAAACAGTGTGGGCCAATAGTATCTGGCTCTAAGAATATTATGGGCTATCGTATCTCCAGAAAAATGACCTCCAGTGGGTACATCATGTAACTCTGTTATGACCTTTTTTGCATCTTCTTTCTCTAAGCATCTGAGAAGGACTCCATCACTCCATCATAATTCTTCCTGAATAAAATTCCATCAATGATATGATATGCAGCTGATTTAAGGTGCAACACTCTTCACTGTTTGGCATTCCAATGTTTTGGCAACAATCCTTCCTGAAGGTAATGAACAAGGTCTCGGTACCAGGAGTTTGGAGCTGTGAAAAGAGGACATACATCCATCATATGTAACTCAGCTTCATTTTCCTAATTGTTTTCTTCATTGTTGTTACCTTCAGCCATTAGTTTGCACAGTCCTTTCCCTTTAACTATGGATGCTGGTTTGAATCCAAGGTCATATTCTTGTAAAGCTATTACCTAGTTGCCTCTTCTTTCTCCTAATTACTTTTCTACGAAAAGAGACCTTACAGCTAAGTGTGGAACTATTACCTTTGTCCGGTTCTTAAGTATGTATGGCCTAAATTGTTTTACCACTTTGAAGACTGCATAAGATTGTTTATCCACAGCTGGGTAATTCAATTCATCCCCCTGCAGACCAGTGCTCATAAATGATATGGGGTACTCATCTCCCCCATATTCCTTCTGCTTAATCATCGCTGCTAATGAATTGTGAGATGCGAAAGTGTACAAAATAAAATCCTTCTCAAAATTTGGACTTTTGAGAGATGGTTCATGAGAAATAGATGTCTTTATTTTACTGAATGCATTCTTCTCTACATCAGTCCACTTGAATTGTACACTTTGTTTCACCATTTGATGCAAAGGTTTAACAATTTGAGCGAAATCTGGCACAAACCTTCGCACAAAATTTATTGTCCCCATGAATGATTGCATACCCTTTTTGTTATGGGGTAAAGGGATCCGTTCGATAGCTTTAATCCTTTCTGGGTCCATGGAGATCCCCTTTATAGAAACCACGTGACCCAATAGCAAGTTTCCTTCTATAACCACAAACACATATTTCCTTGGATTCAGTGAGACGCCATATTTTCGATAACGCTAAAAAAATTGTTTTAGATGGAAAGGGTGTTCTTATCTCTTCTTTGAAAATATCGTGACATCGTTGAGATATACTACAACACTACAGCCAATTATACCATGGAAATCTATATCCATATCCCTCTGGAAAGTATCACTAGCGTTGATCAGTCCAAAGGGAGTCCTTTTGTAAGTGAAAGTTCCCCATTTTGTTCTGAATGTAGTTTTTAGTTTGTCTTCTTTAGCTACCAATACTTGATTATAGTGAGAGAATCCATCTAATAATGAAAATAACTTAGAACCCGAAATCATCTGCAATATCTGCTCCATGGGTGGGACTAGATAGTTGTCTTTATCAGAAGCATGATTTAGGTTTCTTAAATCCACACATAGCCTCATTTCTCCAGATTTCTTCCTTACTGGTACCAAATTTGAAACCCATTCTGAGTGTCTGACTTTGAATATAATTTTGGCATCCAATAAAGTTTTTTACTTCACTCTGAATTAAATGCTCCAGTTTTGGATGCATCTTCCTCAAAGGTTGCTGATAAGGCTTGACTCCAGATCTAATAGGAATGACATGTTGTATAATATTGGTGTCATATGTTTTAAGCTCTTCATATGTTCAGGAAAATACATCTTTGTACTGTTTGAACAAACTAATGAACGTATTTCTTTCACCCGAGGAACAACACTTTCCCAAATTTACATATTTGGGTTTAACTTCAGTTCCCAAATTTATTAGCTAGAATTGCAAAGACGAGCTATGAGTCTTGACATTTGCTGGTCTTCTGAATTCATTGTCTAAATCAAACATCTGCTCTAAGTTCCTAACCCCTTTAGGAATGAAGTTATCAAATTTTAACTCATCTTGGTGTTCTTCGTCATCGATAATTGCCCCTTTGAAAGTTTCATCATTCATCAAACATTCCAAGATTTGTTGATCATCATCAAAAAATCATAGATTACTAATCATGTCTGGAATCGAAGGCCTGAAAAGTAATTCAATAGAACACTTGTTATTTGAAGGTACAAGCCTTGCAGCTGAGGTAGCTAATAAGTCAGCTGCTGCATTCTTAAGACTAGGAATGGATACAATATTAAATGCATAAAAATTTGTCAGCAAATCCCACACTTCATTATAATAAGCTTTTAAATGAGGTGAGATGCAATGTATCTGTTTTTGAATTTGCTTTACAATTATTTCAGAATCCCCATACACTTTCATATTTTCTACTTTTAATTCAATTTCTTTTCTTAGTCCCTGAACTAATGCTTCATATTCAGCTATGTTATTAGTACATTCAAACTCTAATCTACATGAAAGAAAATGTTTATTTTTCTTTGGATCAATCAGGACACAACCAGCTCATGATCCTTCCAAAGTTTTAGATCCATAAAAAAAAGTGTCCAAAAACTATCTACTTCTACTGTACTTGAATCAAAAACTACATATGAAACTAAGTCTACTATTTTACAGTCAAATTCATCATCCCATGAAAATCGAAGGAGATCGGGCTGTGTGTCTGGTGTACTATTGGATTCTTCTACTTGCTAATTTCTTGGTTTGAGCTCAATAAAGTAATTTCCCAACACAGAATTCACTGGTTCATTCTTACCCTCCAATTGAGTAACATTGTGCTTCATATGGGGCTCTCTTAATACTTTTATTTGATTGGGACTTCCCTTATAAGGAAACCACAGATGTGACCAATCTGATGCAAAATATCCATTCAGCTTTGCTGACCAATCCCGACTCAAAACAAGACCATAAGCCTCAGGTATATCTGCTACTAAAATATCAATGAACTAACATACCTTTTCATTTGAAGATAGTTGAATCAAGACATCCTCCATTTCCCCAATTACCTTCACGGCTGTTATGTCTAACTGAATGACCTACCAGGTAAATGGTTTAGGTTGTCCATTTATCTTCTTACAGACTAAAAGTGGCATAACATTGATTGATGCCCCTAAGTCTAGTAGACAGTTGTGCACGTTATGGTTGAAAATTTCAAAAGTTAGGAGACATGGTGGGGTTTTGCATTTAGACTTACCTCCCACACTTGTTTCACCAATTTCTTCTTCTTCAGGTTGATTGTCGGTGGAAAGATTTTTCTTTGGTATTTCAAGTGCTTTTAACAATCCTTCTTTCTATTGAGGCACATTACACATTTCAAACAGCGAGATATTTGCCTTGGCCCTCTTAATATCTTCCATAATATCATACTCCATCTTATGTTCTTTGAGTTTCTTTTTTACATCATCAGTATTCTCCTCAATGGGATTAACATGCATGTTGATTTGCTTTGGATTTTGACTCGTAATGGTGAATTCAGGTATTTTATCAGCTACGGTGCTCTTCTAAATTTTCTTTACATTATTTTGAATCTCTTGATTTTCGGGAGTATTGATCTGTCCTCTTTTATCAAAACTTGAATTCTTGTTGTCACGTTTGTTTCTGATATCTCCTCCTGTTTCACATAGCCTTCTTCTTCGGTATGAAACATCGAAACACAGTCCCATAAAACTAGAGCATCATCCTCTTGTTTTTCTGTGAGTTTCTTATTTTTTTCTTCTTCTTCATCAGCTTCTGTTAGTTTGGAGTCCAATAGTTGATTCAGTACTAACGTTATCGAATTGATCCATTGAGGGAAATGTTTTTCAAAATGGGGTTGCTGATGAAAGGTGAAAAAGTTATCCATACATACCTTTGTTAAGCTCATTGATGCAGGACTATTTGGACGAGGTTTAGATTGATTGTTGTCTTCTCTCTTTTTATAGTAAGGCTTAAATGCTTTATGAGCCTCCTTTTATTTTTCTAGATCTATCACTCTGTTAGATAATTTATGCATCATTTTCAACATTCCTTCAAAGTCATGTGACTGCTCCTCCTTAGGATTAGTAAATAATAAGGCTTTCTTACCAAAAGTTTTTTCTCCAGACTGCTCAGGATAATATTCTATGCTCTCTCTTCCAGCTTCTACTCTCTCAGCTTCTTCATAAGTTTTTGATAACGTAGGTTTGAATGACATTTTAGCAAACATAGCCAACTCCGGCCCCAAAGATGAAGTATAGTATTCACTCAGAACTTTATCAGATGGTTTATCAATTGCAGAAAAATTCTTAAAATAAGCAGCAAACCTTTGGGTGAAACTATGCACTTTTTCTTTTCTTTCTTTATTTAAAGTGCATAACTCCTTCATTAACGCTGCATGAGTTTTTTGGACTGGATACTTACTTCTAAATATTCTTTCAAATGTATCCCAGTCTGTGAATGAGTTTATAGGAAGAGCAAAATACCATGAGGCTACTGCACCTTTCATGGTATGCAGAAACAATCTGTAGACTACATCTTCATGTTCTCCAGCCCTTAGTCCTTCTATAGCCAAGTAAAATCTTTGCAAATTATCATCTACCAAAATATTTTCACTTGGGTCAAACTTGGGCAGCATTTTCTCAAAAGCCTGAGGTAAGTCATGTAAAGGGGCTGTCAATTTTAAAGGTGACCTAGCCCTCCAAGCAGGTGGTGGATTCGGTGGGTTGGGTGGCTAATTTGCATTCACGTTTTCCATGAGTCTGGGTGGAGAATGAGGTGGTGAGTGAACAGGGGTATGAATAAGTGAACAGTAAGGTGTATCTGGGCCCACTTGATTCAAAGGCTGAACAACTTCCTGTAAGGATGTTTCTACTATTTCTTCAAAATATCCAACCAACACTGTGTCTTCCAATATAGGATGGTCTTTCTTCTTATATTCTCTTCTAGGAAAGATAGGAATAATTGGTAATCCTCCAATCTTCTTCACATATGCCCTAGTATGTCTTCTCAGATCATTAACTACTTCATTATTGACATAATAAAGATGCTCTTTACCCTTCTCTTCAGGAATTGGATTGGGAAACAAACTGCTTTCAGAACTATCACCGATGGAATAATCTTGAGAAAATAAGTTTCCTCGGCCAACCATGCACTGGAGGCCCTCCTTCTAGCGCCAAAAACTGTTGAGTCCTAGAAAATTGTAGGTAACAACAGTTAGGGATTCTCCCCAATAAATGTTCCAAACTAGCCTGTTACTGTTTGGTATGGGGAATCCATCTAGTTTATGGTCCGGCTACCATAGGTCAAGTAACAAAAATAAAGGGTTTTACCGGTTACAGCCCAGTCCACTGTGTATGTATTTAGTTTTTTGTATTTAAGTATGAGATGCAAGTGCCTATCTAAAAATGTAGATTGATAGCGAATACTAGGAGTCGTCACAATGTGATGTGCAGGTTCTTACCTCTCATCTTAAATCTCTCGCATCTAAACCACACACAGCAAGAAAAAAAAATAAAACTAACTATCTAACCTATCCCTAGGGAGTAAGATTATTATTCATCAATGAGTAATGTATTTTGTGCATGCATTAAGAAAAATCATAGATAGTTGTTACTTATTTCAAAAAACATGAACATTTATAGATATATGAACAACTAGATAGCTTATTGTTTATGAACAACATTCATTACTCATAGTGGAAATTTCATAGAATAAACTAGAGTGCATTCATAACAAGAACATAGGTTCAAAGAGTTAGAACGATCTCACATTTAATGGATAACAACTGAAAAGGAAATAGTTCACATTCAACAAATCCATCACACAACATTTGAAACCTTCCACAAAGATTTCTCCAATAGGAAACTTGTAATTTCTTTATGCAAAAGGAAATAGTTCTTCTTACATCATATTGTTAGAATTTTATCTTTAAGCTAGCATAACATTAGGATATTTAACTGAGAAAATAACAAGCACATCAATCAAACTCAAGAGACAATGAACAGAGTGTTTATCCTCGGGGAAACCATAAATGGTGAAAACCCCATAACTTCCTCAGAGATAGAATCAGCACTAAAAGTACAACTCGAAAAACATAAAGATGATCTCCACAGCTTCTGTTTCTTACTCTATCACTGAGAGAGCTTCTCCTCTCTCACTCATGCACCCCAATGAGTGAGTGTGTGTGTTTTAGATAGAGATACGCATTCTCTATTTATATTCTTCCATTCACTTGGAACCCACTCCAACATGTCGGCCTCACTTAACAATTACTTACTAGAGCCAACATCTCTGAGAGTGTCTAATAACCCTAGTGCCCCACAACTTGTGGGGAATTTTCCTCCTCTGACCAATAGGAGGGTAACACAATGGTGGGGACTATTTCCCCGACTTACAATGACTCACCTAGGGTCGACTTCACTAGGATAGTCTAATAACCCTAGGGCCCCACAACTGTGGGGACTTTAACCCTTGAGCAATAGGAGGGTTACCCACAATGACTTGACATGAATTTGTCATTATAGAAACTTCCCAGAACAAACATCGAGGTATGACATGACTCAATTACATTACAGACACATCCTGGAATAAACATCAGGGTACAATATATAAGATATACGGATGAATACATTCCAAAGTTACAATACATCAACACTCCCTCTTAACTAGGAAGGTATTCTCTCGACACAATATATCAGCACAAGTCTTCTTCACAGTATCATCTAGATCATCATCAAGTCATCTTCGTCTTCAAGTCATCTTCATCTTCAAGTCATCTTTATTTTCAAGTCATCTTTTTCTTCAAGTCATATTTTTCTTCAAGTCATCTTCATCTTTGGATTTGGATCATCACTCGATATGGATCATCACTCGATATGGATCATCACTGGATCTGAATCATCACTGGATCTGGACCATCACTGGACATCATCATTGGATCTGGATCATCACTTGATCTGGATCATCACTACTGGATCATCATCACTGGATCTAGATCATCATCACTTGATATGGATCGTCACTGGATCATCATCACGGGTGCTATCTCTTGATTCTTCTCTTCATAGGAAGCTATACAGAGCCAACCCTTTTTCATACTGGATGTATCATCACAAAGCTAGTCCTTTTTCATACTAGATGAGGCATCACAAAGCTGGTCCTTTTTCATACCATATGAGGCATCATAGAGCTGGTCCTTTTTCAGAGCCAACCCTTTTTCATACTGGATGTATCATCACTTGATCTGGATCATCACTGCTGGATCATCATCACTGGAAGTAGATGAGGAAGCTAATCAGAGGTAGTCCTTTTTCATACTAGATGAGTCTTCACAAAGCTGGTCCTTTTTCATACCAGATGTGGCAGCTACTCAGAGCTAGTCCTTTTTCATTCTAGATGAGTCTTCACAGAGCTAGTCCTTTTTCATACCAGATGAGGCAGCTAGTCTTCAAGTCATCTTCATCTTCAAGTCATCTTTATTTTCAAGTCATCTTTTTCTTCAAGTCATATTTTTCTTCAAGTCATCTTCATCTTTGGATTTGGATCATCACTCGATATGGATCATCACTGGATCTGAATCATGACTCGATCTGGACCATCACTGGACATCATCATTGGATCTAGATCATCACTTGATCTGGATCATCACTACTGGATCATCATCACTGGATCTAGATCATCATCACTCGATATGGATCGTCACTGGATCATCATCACGGGTGCTATCTCTTGATTCTTCTCTTCATAGGAAGCTATACAGAACCAACCCTTTTTCATACTGGATGTATCATCACAAAGCTAGTCATTTTTCATACTAGATGAGGCATCACAAAGCTGGTCCTTTTTCATACCATATGAGGCATCATAGAGCTGGTCCTTTTTCATACCTGATGAGGCATCACAAATTTGGTCCTTTTTAATACCAGATGAGGCATCACAGAGCTGGTCCTTCTTCATACTAGATGTGGTAGCTACTCAGAGCTAGTCCTTTTTCATACTAGATGAGTCTTCACAAAGCTGCTCCTTTTTCATACCAGATGAGGCATCACAAAGCTAGTCCTTTTTCATACCAGATGAGGCAGCTACTCAGAGCTAGTCCTTTTTCATACTAGATGAGTCTTCACAAAGCTGGTCCTTTTTCATACCAGATGTGGCAGCTACTCAGATCTAGTCCTTTTTCATTCTAGATGAGTCTTCACAGAGCTAGTCCTTTTTCATACTAGATGTGGAACCTACACAGAGCTAGTCCTTTTTCATACTAGATGTAACTTCATAGAGCCATTCCTTTTTCATGTTGGATGTGGGACCTACACAGAGCTATTCCTTTTTCATAATAGATGTGTCTTCACAGAGCCATCCCTTTTTCATGCTGGATGTGGGACCTACACAGAGCTATTCCTTTTTCATACTAGATGTGTCTTCACAGAGCCGGCCCTTTTTCATGCTGGATGTGGGATCATAACATACACCTGACAATGGAAGGAACCAATCCTCTCACCATGTCACAGCTCTTACATCTGACCATGTAAGGAACCAATCCTCTCACCATGTTGGAAGGGAACAACACTTATATCTAACCATGGAAGGAACCAATCATCTCGCCATGTCAGAATGGCTCAGCACAGACACATCACTTCCTCTTGGGAGAAATCTTGATCTAGAGAACACCAAGCTTCTCCTTGAAGTACTCAAACTTCACTCTGGCCATTTCTAGCATAGAATCACATCAGGGTTGATTACGTCCAAAGATAACCTGCGAGATTTTCCAGGACCTATTACATCTGAGAACAACCTACAGGAATGATTATGTCTAAGTAACCTACGAGCTTCACCAGGATTTATGCTCAGACAACCTATCTCACCAGCTATGCTAGAACTCCCTCTTTCGAGAAATATCGATTTGTATCACAAACTAGAGCTTTACTACTCCTCTTTGCATCATACCAAAAATGCAAGTTAGATCAATCAAATCAAATAGTAGTTTTCAAAAGAAACATACTACCTCCCAAATCACAAGTGGCAACATCTTTTGCCTTGGCTGTACTCAACGCCATGTAGGACTCCATCCTGTCAAACCAAGAGATCACACATGATCTCATAATGAAGTAGCACCTCAAAGTGCTTTTCCTATAAATGGCACTGCCTACCCAATACGAATCCATATAGCCCTCTAGGTTAATCTTCTAATTCGTATCATACTTGAGCCCATACTCAACTGTACCCTTCAGGTACCTCACTGCATGCTTTGCAACCATCAAGTGAACATGTCTCAATGTGTTCACAGCAAAGCAAATATTGGGTCTCGTATTTGTTAGGTACATCAAGAAATAAATCATCTGACAATACATTGTGGCATCAACTGACTCTGATGAAGAAACACTCAATAGCTTCAGGTTCGATGCCATAGGTGTGGTCATGGCCTTGTATTCATCATCTTGAACCTCTTCAGGATATTTACTCCATACTTCCCTTTTCCACAGCTTCATGCCTAGAACATAGTGCATCGACACATAACAGGAGCATCACTGGTCTTTCGCCTTCAACCTTGAAGCAAAGGTTGGAATCCACTTTACTCTCAGTAAATCCTAGAGTCATCAGTAATCTGTCAATCCTGTCGTACCATGTCGAACCTTAGGATCTTCTGCAGTCACTCCCTTTGAAGCATCATACTCCCTCTGTCTTCTGTACTCTATGCATTGAAACATTCTGTACTGGAGTGACACTAGATACCAATATCCTTTATCTTGAAATTTTTCAAAAGTTCTTCTCACACCCATCTGTGAGCTTGCCATCCTCTATCAACCTTGTAGCAAAGGTTTAGATCTTCATTAAGCTCCTCATGTATGTGTTATCCCATGGGTGTCTTTTGAGCTTGTACAAGGCCTTCTTTCATTTTTACACATGATTATGCATGTCATGTGACTTTACTTCCACTGGCTGCAAATGTCTCTTTGTAGTCTATGCCTTGTATCCCACGATGTTTCCATCTACTGCATGATGGAACTATGAACTTCCCTTCATGTATCGAGACTGCATCCTAGACATCATTCTTCTTGAACTGGTCTTCCCTTTCTTCTTGGAATATTCTGCATCAATGATGTTGCTGTATTCATCATATTATTTTTACCTTTGAACTGTTGTCACTTGTTCTCTGGAACAAGTCTCATTCTTCTTTGCTTGTAGGCGATTATGTACGTAATCTTTCCTACATGTCAAATGCATTTGTATGGTTAGAAACATTTCATAAGGAAT
Organism: Pseudotsuga menziesii; assembly: GCA_001517045.1. Lineage (NCBI taxonomy): Eukaryota > Viridiplantae > Streptophyta > Pinopsida > Pinales > Pinaceae > Pseudotsuga > Pseudotsuga menziesii. Next base: position 10,331 of record LPNX010503393.1, on the reverse strand, counting down.
ATTCATACTAGCAAGTTCTTATGCATAAATATATGATCATGCAACTACTTTATCCAATACAACATTCATCGATATCTCACTGAAACTTTCTAGATGGCTTCCATCTCTACCAGGACAACATTGAGATTGTGCACTAATCCAATATGTTAGCAAAGAGGTTTCATTCTAGATAAGTAGCAATGGAGAGTTGTATAGCACCATGAGCTACCTATGAATATTAGTAGTATATTTTCATTAATGAAAACATCCTATCATGCATAATACATCAACTAAATATAAACAAATGCATAAGAAAACAATATCATGAAATGACAATTGAATACTTATCTTTATTTGTTTCATGGGTAGATTCCTTCTTGAGGCTTCAGCTTCATCGTCTTCTCCATTCATGATAGCATAATTTCTTATCCAAATGCTAAGGTGGATAAGAGGTGCTTCAAGATTTGAGTTCTTCATATTCCTCATCGCTTGACGGATCTTCTTTGGATGGTGAGAGCTTGTTCTTCAATAGCTCCCATATTCTCTTCTCTTCTTATGAGTCAAGCTTCTTCTTCTTCCCAGAGTCTACTAAAAGTAATCACTTCCTTATGGCACACATTCCTTGAATGAATGAATCCCATGATCCTGGGAGGCCATTCAAGGTGGCCATCACCACTTTTTCATTCTTCACTTCTTCTTTTACCGCTTCAACCTATTCTTTGATTTGAGAGACCCTTATGACTGCATGGTCTCTGCATTCTGGATGTTCACATTCTTCAACTTATTTTCTCAAAGACATCTTCTGATTTATGTTCTTCCCTTTAGATAGCTTGGTCAAGGAATCAAGCATCTTTGGTGTTTTTAGGAAATAAATTTATGGTACAAATTGATCCATGATTGAATCAACGATGATCTTCTTGGCCTTGACCAAGTTCTTCTTGTGTAAGGCTTTGAACCTCATCTCCCTCTGGAACTGGAATATCTAAACTCATGTAGATGTCCAATCCATTTTCTTCGGAGAGATCATATACTTCCATGCTTGGAATTTGTTATCTTCACCAATATTGTAATCAAGCTGGTGTGATAGATCACTTTGAAATGAGAACCTCAAGTGAAAATAGCAAAAGATTAGATCTTACCAATTTGAGGTGTCCGTCCTGGTTCCGGAACTGGCTGATCTAGGGTTTGTCAAGGAAACCCTAATTTTCAACACTTGGAATATTTTAGATCTGATAGAATAGACATATATATCTCTTCAAATGGATCTGTCCAATGTAGTCCTTTTCTATAAATAGTGGAGGGAAGCTCTCGAAACAGAAAGCCCTAGTTTTCCAATTTCATCTACAGAAATTCCTGTCAATGTTTCTGTGATATCTCTGAAATTAGTAATGATCTGTGTCTACAATTTTTTTTTGAGGTAACCTTGCATGTCCCTGATCTAAAACCATAGTTTTCATCAGAATTGGTTTCACCAATTGGGACTTATGATCATTTTACCAAGGTGACCTGTTATAGGAATGTTCCGAATAGTGAAGTTGTACGGACTTCCCCGTATCATTGGTTCATTTTCTAAGTATTAAATTCGGACCACAGAAAGTACAGTCCGTGTCCTTTGTAGAAAATATTCATGGATTCTATTTGGACTTCTGTGGCCCAAGATATAGCAATTCTCCCCAGGCATCTTGTTTAGGGATGAATTCTGGAAGAGGCTGGAACCCTAACTGGGAGGGATCATATTGTCTAGAATATAGTGAAATTGAGGTTGAATTTTGAATACAGTGTAAATCCAGATTTTAGCTTTGGCCCCTGCAATTTTCATCTCATGTTCCTTCACCAATATTGGGATATAGCGAATGTACCAAAACTTAGAACTTTTAGTATTTAGGGTTTTTCTAGCTCGGGGTCAAACTAGGGTTTGACTTTCTTGGAGTTTCACCCAACCAAATTTATTGATCCAGGTCTCTAAACTTAGATTTTGATGAGGAGAAAAATCCTATGCTGGGCTCACTCAAAAATTCCTCTTCTGTAGAAATCCCTAATTTCCACATCGAAAACTGAAAATGCTCGGAATCGAATTCCGCTTCGACAGAAAGATGCGCCCTTCAATGGAGAGTCAGCCTAGCATACTTTTGCTTATGGATTGTGGAGAGAGACCTAAAAATTAATAATCCCTAGCTTCTACAGCTACACAAATTCTTCTTCTCAGGTTAGCTCTGATACCATGTTATAATTTTATCATTAAGCTAGCATAACATTAGGATCTTTAACTGAGAGAATAACAAGCACAACAATCAAACACAAGAGACAATGAACATAGTGTTTATCCTCGGGAAAACCATAAATGGTGAAAACCCTGCAACTTCCTTAGAGATAGAATCAACACCAAAAGTAAAACCCAAAAAACATAAAGATGATCTCCACAGCTTCTGTCTCTCTCTCTCTCACTAAGAAAGCTTATCTTCTCTCACTCATGTGCCCCAATGAGTGCGTGTGTGTGTGTTTTAAAAAGAGAGACTCATTCTCTATTTATATTCTTCCATTCACTTGGAACCCAATACAACATGTCAGCCTCACTTAACAATTACTTACTAGATTCGACATCTCTAGGAGTGTCTAATAACCCTAGTGCCCCACAACTTGTGGGGAATTTTACTCCTCTGACCAATAGGAGGGTAACAGAATGGTGGGGACTATTGCCTTGACTTACAATGACTCACCTAGGGTTGACTTCACTAGGATAGTATAATAAACCTAGGGCCCCACATCTGTGGGTACTTTAACCCTTGACCAATAGGAGGGTTACCCACAATGACTTGACATGACTTTCTCATTATAGAAACTTCCCAGAATAAACATCGGGGTATGACATGACTCAATTACATTATAGACACATCCCAGAATAAACATCAGGGTACAATATATAAGATATACATATGACTACATTCCGAAGTTACAAATCTATCTAAGAAAAATTCCCTTATTCCCTCTAACTCTCCTATATTTATACAAAACAACAAAACCTTTGGGTTTCCCCCCCACTCCTGGGTGACCTTTGGGCTCCCCAAACCATTTAATCTCACAATATTTGTCCTTTTGTGAGTGCTCATGATTCATACAATACGTTACATTTCAAATTGAGACTTATGAGTACTTCATAAAAAGGGACCAGCTCAGTAATTGATGAACCTTTTTCAAGCCTAGGCCTTTGCTGCTATCGATATTGCTTTGTATTTTGTATATGTCTTCTTTGAAGAAACAACCATCAAACTGGATCTGAAAAATCCTCTAGGTCTATCTGCACTTAAAACAAAAAACTCATCATCAATCCGGACTGCATTCAATATCATCTAACTTTCATTAAAATGTAAACCATACTATCAATAAAACTAAGCATCAAATGTGAAGCTCAGTACCATTTTTTCATCACGAAACCCTAACTTGATCAAAAATAGAAAACCTCTGTTGCCCAAGAAATATGGTAAAAGATCACAAAAACGGTGGGAAATCCTTACCGGCGAGAAAAACTAAGCATCGGGCTGAAAAAATCCTCACTGTTGGGTGGAAGCATTATAGCATTGGATGATCAGTTCGCTAAGCCGCCGCAACAGTGGAAACCATAAAGACTATGGTGTCCGCGGCAAAATAAAACGTCGGCGAAATAAAACACAAAAAACTCTCGTACAAGCGTTGGAGATCAAAACCACTACCCACAATGCGTCGGCATAAAAGTTCATTACGCAGCTTCCACGGTGGGAGATAGATGGACTAAAAGTTTCGCAGTCAACAGAAAACATCGGCGGTCGGCAACGAGGAACTAGCTAGGAAAGCATCAACAGATAAACCAACTAAACATCGGAAATACATCATACTACACAGCCACAATGGAGGGAAACAATCAGCGTATGACTTCCGCAATCAACAGAAAACATCGGTGATCGAAAACTCTAAATGCTAAAGGTCGAAGCTCATAACCACCAAACATCGGCAAGATAATTTACTGGAAAAATGCAACGACAGAAAGTGGAGAGATAACGGGTTCCACTACCAAAGGCTTAATGTTGTCACTGTGTCGGAAACACAAAATATTAGTACTCTGATCAATTATCAACACCGCTCTGATGGAAAAAGAAAAAAACATCCCGAAGTAAAAGTTTGATCAATAAAACAAAAGCATCGGTGAAAATCAGAGTTATCCATCAACACATTCTCTATTTACCCTCCGTAACGATGGTGGTGTAGAGAACTAATGCCCTGATTCATACATCAATAGACTTCTGACAGCGATAAAAAAACATAAAACATAGTGTTAAGTGCTCAAAGACCTTCGACTGGGAAGCATTAAAAAGGTTTGTTTAACCTCCAAAACAGCGGCGGCACAGAGAATTAGATTTCTGCCTCAAACTTCAACTAACCTCTGATAGCGGTAAAAGAAAACATTTGGATCAAAAGGACGTTATTTTTCAAATCAAAACTTTAAATTCCCTAGTCAAAACATTGGCAAACAAAAGGCAGTTTTCCGAAAATCATGAAAACAACTGATCTCAATTCAACTTCAAGTAACCCAAATTTGTTGCATAGGGAAAAACAAAGTTCAGCAATCAAAACAATCCTAGGCAAGAAAACATCAAAAAGGAGGGCCCAATTTTTTTTTTAAAATTTGGGAAAAAGTTGCAGCTGCAAAAATTGGTGACTACCTGGTGAACCCATATCTCTGGACAATTTCTTCCTTAAGTAACAAACTGTTTAACAATAAAACCAACATGTTGAATTTTTCTAGATGTCTGGATTTCCCAAATGGAAAATATATATACTTTTAATCATTGATGATAGTCCAATTTAGGAAAATGAAAACCTAGATTTCAAAGTCAAGATAACTCTTTTGAGGCCACGAATATGAGTTTTGTCTTTTACCTCTGTCTTCAGGTAGCTTCCAGCTTGGACACCACAAGATTGTAACATATGGTAGACAAAAATACTCATTTGTTCCTCATTCCCATGCTATTTTGCACTTTTTGTGATTTTGGACTTTTGTCCTTTCTTTTGAGTCCTCCTACATGCCTTTCTTTCTAATTATTTTTATTCAGGCTCCTCTATCCATAGTGTCCTTTTGTGTGAGATATGTATTTAATTTTCAGCTCACAGATGGAGAAGAACTTTGGCAATTTTGTACTCATATGATTTAGTACTTTGTTTTGATACATATTGCTTTCTCAGAATATTTTGACTCTTATTTGCCTTTTGGATTTCAAATCTTGGCATGGGATTATTTATATAATATACTGTTTACCTTGCTTCCTTTCCATGGGTCTTTTGATGTCACCCCCTAAGAAATTTTTTAAATGTGAGATGGATGGAGCCTCGAAATAGTATTCCAGACCTTTTGATCTTGAGTTATTTTACAAGGATTAAGTAGGACTTCAATGTGCTCATAGCCATTTAGGAAAATTACTAAAATAGAATAAATTCTTTCAGGTAAAACAAAAGTACACAGTATTATAGTCAAGGATTTTAGTTAATCCAGAATTCTGATGCTCTCCATGCAACCAAAAGTTTTCTTCTTTTATTTAAATCCATCAAAATCTAAAAAACAAAAGAAATAAGGTAAATAAAAAATAAACAACTAAATCAGTTTATTTATGTACAAAACAAAACCAAAAATCAGGAAAAATAAGGTTTTAGAACTAAACCATTAAATGGTAAGTTCTCTTCCCACCCCTGTAAATCTTGCAATTTGTAGGTTGAGGGGCCAAATTTTGCTGCAATCTGAAAAGGGCCTACCCATAACTGTTGAAACTTTGTGTGTTTCCCCTTTTCATCATGCGGGTGATCCCACTTAAGAACCAGGTCTCCCACTTCAAATTCATTTTTTCCATCTTTACGTCTATCAAACCACCATTTCACTACTTCATGTTAATGCTTAAAACGTTATTTGGCCCTAGATCTAGACTCTTCTTCCTTCAAAAGATTATAGATTCTAATTTGCAGGATTTCGTTATCTATGCCTCTAGACTCTTGGGCTATTATGGAAGATGGTAGCATAATGTTAGGAGGAAGGATAGCTTCTTTTCCATAAACAAAGGTATACGGTGACATGCCTAAGGAATTCTTGGGTGTGACCCTATCAGCCCAAAGAGCATTCAGTGAAGCTAAATGCCAACTTCTTTAGTTTTCTACCACAGTCTTTTTTAAGATCCTAATCAGATTCTTGTTTGTAGATTCTGCCAAACCATTCCCTTGTGGGTAGTAGTTTGCAGAATAATGCAACTTAATTCCTCTTTCATGAGAAAAAACAGTTAATCTAATAGAATAAAAATAAGTAGCATTATCGAAAAACAGGGAAATTGGAACCCCAAACCTAGTCATAATATGATCTTGCAAGAAATCCATGACCGCATCTTCTTTCACTTTCCATAATGGAATTTCCTCGACCCATCTAGTAAAGTAGTTAGTTTCCATCAAAATATATTCGTTTTGCAAGAAAGAATTTGGTTTTATCTCGCCAATGCTATCAATCCCCCATTGCTCAAATGGCTCTATTATCATCACAGGATTCAATGGTATTGCTTCTTTGGCTTGTCTTCCCCCACACCTCTGGCAGATATCACACTTTCTGACATGGGCATGCATGTCCTTAAATAGTGTGGGCCAATAGTATCCAACTCTAAGAATCTTATGGGTTATCGTATCTCCGGAAAAATGACCTCTAGCGGGTCCATCATGTAACTCTATTATGACTTTTTTTGCATCTTCTTTCTCTAAGCATCTGAGAAGGACTCCATCATAATTCTTCCTGAATAAAATTCCATCAATAATTTGATATGCAGCTAATTTAAGGCACAACGCTCTTCGTTGTTTGGAATTCCAATGTTTTGGCAACAATCCTTCCTGAAGGTAATGAACAAGGTCTCGGTACCAGGAATCTGGAGCTGTGAAAAGAGGACATACATACATCATATGTAACTCAGCTTCATTTTCCAAATAGTTTTCTTCATTGTTGTTACCTTCAGCAATTAGTTTGTACAGTCCTCACCCTTTAACTATGGATGTTGGTTTGAATTCAAGGTCATATTCTTGTAAAGATGTTACCCAGTTGCCTCTTCTTTCTCCTAATTCCTTTTGTACGAAAAGAGACCTTACATCTGGGTGTGGAACTATTACCTTCGTCTGATTCTTAAGTATGTACAGCCTAAATTGTTTTACCGCTTTGAATACTGCATAAGCTTGTTTATACACATCTGGGTAATTCATTTCACCCCCCTATAGACCAATGCTCATAAATGATATTGGGGTACTCATCCCCCCCATCTTCCTTTTGAGTAAGCACCACTGCTAAGGAATCGTCAGATGTGAAAGTGTACAAAATAAAATCCTTCTCAAAATTTGGACTTTTGAGAGATGGTTCATGAGCAATAGATGTATTTATTTTATTGAATGCATTCTTCTCTACATCAGTCCACTTGAATTGTACACTTTGTTTCACCATTTGATGCAAAGGTTTAACAATTTGAGCAAAATATGGCACAAACCTTCGCACAAAATTCATTGTCCCCATGAATGATTGCATACCCTTTTTGTTATGGGGTAAAGGGATCTATTCGATAACTTTAATCCTTTCTGGGTCTATGGAGATCCCCTTTTTAGAAAACACGTAACCCAGTAACTTTCCTTCTATAACGACAAACACACATTTCCTTGGATTCAGTGAGACGCCATATTTTCGACAATGCTCAAAAATTTGTTTTAGATGGAAAGTGTATTCTTCTCTCTTCTTTGAAAATATCATGACATCATCGAGATATACTACAAAACTATAGCCAATTAGACCGCGGAAAGCTATATACATAGCCCTATGGAAAGTAGCTCCAGCGTTGATGAGTCCAAAGGGCATCCTTTTGTAAGTGGAAATTCCCCATTTTGTTCTAAATGTAGTTTTTAGTCTGTCTTCTTCGGCTACTAATACTTGATTATAGCCAGAGAATCCATCTAATAATGAAAATAACTCACAACCCGAAACCATCTGCTCCATGGGGGGGACCAGATAGTTGTCTTTATCAGAAGCATGATTTAGGTTTCTAAAATCCACACATAGCCTGATTTCTCTATATTTCTTCCTTACTGGTACCAAATTTGAAACCCATTCCGAGTGTCTAACTTTGAATATAATTTTTGCATCCAAAATTTTTTTTACTTCACTCCGAATTAAAGGCTCCGGTTTTGGATGCATCTTCCTCAAAGGTTGCTGATAAGGCTTGACTCCGGATCTAATAGGAATGACATGTTGCATAATATTGGTGTCATATGTTTTAAGCTCTTCATATGTCTAGGAAAATACATCTTTGTACTATTTGAAGAAACTAATAAACTTATTTCTTTCACCCGCGGAACAACACTTTCTCAAATTTACATATTTGGGTTTAACTTCAGTTCCCAAATTTATCAGCTCGAATTGCAAAGACAAGCTATGAGTCTTGACATTTGCTAGTCTTCTGAATTTGCTGTCTAAATCAAACATCTGCTCTAAGGTCCTGACCCCTTTAGGAATGAAGTTATCAAATTTTAACTCAGCTTGGTGTTCTTCGTCATCGATAATTGCCCCTTTGAAAGTTTCATCATTCATCAAACATTCCAATATTTGTTGACCATCATCAAAAACTCGTAGATTAGTAATCATGTCTGGAATCAAAGGCCTGGAGAGTAATTCAATAGAACACTTTTTATTTGAAGGTACAAGACTTGCAGCTGAGGTAGCTAACAAGTTAGCTACTACATTCTTAAGTCTAGGAATGGATACAATATTAAATGCATAAAAATTTGTCAGGAAATCCCACACTTCATTCTGATAATATTTTAAATGAGGTGAGATGTACTGTATTTGTTTTTGAATTTGCTTTACAATTATTTCAAAACCCCCATACACTTTCATATTTTCTACTTTTAATCCAATTGCTTTTCTTAGTCCCTGAACTAATGCTTCATATTCAGTTGTGTTATTGGTACATTCAAACTCTAATATACATGAAAGAAAATGTTTATTTTTCTTTGGATCAATCAAGACACAGCCAGGTCCTGATCCTTCCAAAGTTTTAGATCCATAAAAAAAGGTGTCCCTAAACTATCTACTTCTACTGTACTTGAATAAAAAACTACATCTGAAACTAAGTCTACTATTTTACAGTCAAATTCATTAGCCTATGAAAATCAAAGGAGATCGAGCTATGTGTCTGGTGTACCACTAGATTCTTCTGCTTGGTAATTTCCCAGTTTGAGCTCAATAAAGTAATTTCCCAACACAAAATTCATTGCTTCATTCTTACCCTCCAACTGAGTAACAGTGTGCTTCAGATGGGGCTCTCTTAATAATTTTATTTGATTCGGACTTCCCTTATAAGGCAACCACAGATGTGACCAATCTGATGCAAAATATCCATTTAGCTTTGCTGACCAATATCGAATCAAAAAAAATCCATAAGCCTCGGGTATATCTGCTACTACAATATTGATGAACTGACATACCTTTTCATTTAAATATAGTCGAATCAAAACATCCTCCATTTCCCCAATTACCTTCACAGTTGTTCTATCTAGCTGAATGACCTGCCAAGTAGATGGTTTAGGTTGTCCATTTATCTTCTTACAGACTGAAAGTGGCATAGCATTGACTGATTCCCCTGAGCCTACTAGACAGTTGTGCACAATATGGTTGAAAATTTCAAAAGTTAGGAGAAATAAAGGGGTTTTTCATTTAGACTTACCTCCCACACTTATTTCACCAATTTCTTCTTCTTTTGGTTGATTGTCCGTGGGAAGCTTTTCCTCTGGTATTTCAAGTGCTTGTAACAATATTTCTTTCTACTGAGGCACATTACACATTTCAAACAGTGATATATTTTCCTTGTCCCTCTTCATATCTTCCACAATATCATACTCCATGTTATGTTCTTTGAGATTCTTTTTTACATCATCAGTGTTCTCCTCAATGGGATTAACAGGCATGTTGATTTACTTTGGATTTTGAATCGTAATGGTGAATTCGGGTATTTTATCAGCTGTGGTGCTCTTCTGAATTTTCTTTACATTCTTTTGAAGTCTCTTGATTTTCAGGAGTATTGATCTGTCCTCTTTTATCAAACCTCAACTTCTTGTTGTCACATTTGTTTCTGATATCTCCTCCTGTTTCAGGTAGCCTTCTTCTTCGATATCAAACATCGAAACATAGTCCCATAAAACCAGAGCATCATCCTCTTGTTTTTCTTGTTAGAATAATCAACCCATAGTATTTACTCACTTAGACATTATTTCATTTATTTTGTCTTATTTGCCTAGTCCATGAGTCCCACCATGTGCAAGTTGTC
>LPNX010503391.1:203271-285426 GCA_001517045.1 Pseudotsuga menziesii | reverse complement strand
GATGATGATGATGATGATGATGATGATGATGATGTTGATGTTGATGATGATGACAACGATGGTGATGATGATGTTCATGATGTTGATGGTGATGATGATGATCATGCTGATGATGATGAGGAGGATGATGATGATGATGATGATGATGATGATGACGATGGTGATGATGACGATGGTGATGATGATGTTGATCATGATGACGACAATGGTGACGATGATGTTCATGATGATGATGATGATGAGGAAGGTGATGCTGATGATGAGGATGAGGATGGTGATGATGATCGATGATCAATGATCATGGTGATGATGAGGATGAGGATGGTGATGATGATCGATGATCAATGATCATGGTGATGATGAGGATGAGGATGGTGATGATGATCGATGACCAAGTATCATGGTGATGATGAGGATGAGTGATGACCAATGATCATGGTGATGATGAGGATGAGTGATGACCAATGATCATTGTGATGATGAGGATGAGCATGGTGATGATGATGATGATGAAGGTGATGATGATGATGATGACGATGGTGTTGATGATAATGATGAAAATGATGTTAACTACAATACGCATGCATTTGAATTTTATAAATCGTGCACGCATTTGGCTTTACTAAATCGTGCACGCATTTGGATTTACTAAATCGCACTCGCATATTGGTTAAATTCAAAAAAAAATTCCCACCAAATGACAAGGCCAAGCCTCCACCCATGCTTTCATGGAATTCCTATGCCTATGTGTCTGCTTTGTACTTTGCTTCGGATTCAACATGCCTATGCCTTGGAGTATGATAAACCATGGCTAATTTAGCATTATATCCAAATTTCCAATATGCTCGTGTTTAGCGGTTCGTCTGATTATGCTGCACACCTCCATTTTTTATGAGATTTTAGAAACAGATATGGTTTCTTTTGCAGATTCTAAATATGTATCTTTCCAAGACTTTATAAAAATCACAACAATAAAGATAAACATCAGAAGCCTAATCTAAGCAACATGTGCAATATCAATGAACTCTAAAGTAGTATTGCTCTAATCGTATATAACTACCTTCTTTTAACTTGCTAATTTCCTTATCTTGATCTTGCAAATGTGAAATTCAGAGAGATTCTGCATTACCATAAATTTCTTTATCGTGATTTGAATTCTTAACTAAAGATTGTTCTATTTAAACATATGACAAACAATTTAAGAAATATTAGGCAATAGGAAAAAATAAATTGCCAGCTAATTTTCCAAAAAAATCAGCACAATTTAAATATTATTGCGTTGACAAAAAAATTGAAAAAATGCATTCATGGACTTCTCCCGTTGAATTGTGTCCACGACTAAGACAAGCATTCTCTTTTCTGAGTGGCTCAATGAATGAATAAATCTACATATAGCATATAATGAAAGAACAATTGTGCCATGAGGTGAACCAAACATGTCCACAATGTGATCCTAGAATACTAAAATCGATTCCGTCACAAAAACATAATTTCTAGGACGTCCTGTTGGTTTGTTTATTCATCTTGAAGGGTATTTTATACAATATAGGAGATTGGAGTGGTTACTTCCACTCCAACTACTCATTAAATATAATTATACATTAATTATATAATGACTATTACAAAGGCGTATTAAAGGCCCTGCCAAAATATCTCCCACCAACAAAACGCTTGTTCATCTCGAAGAGATCAAGTATGCAGAAAGAAACCAGGGCTTGTGACTCCATCATTCATATTCAATTTGGGAACAGTCGATCAAATCCTCACCCTTTATAAATCTTGTCAAAATAATCCTCAACTTCTTAAAATTGAGGTATTTTGGCGCTGCTTTCCATATCGTTTCTCCGCCTTCAACGTCCGACGTCACAACTCAAGAGATGCTCCAAATAATTATCATATATAATTATACATTAATTATATTATGACTATTACAAAGGATTGAATGCCTTACTAACATCTCCACCTGACTTACTATGACCCGTCAACATCCATCTTCAATCATCTCCACCTGCCTTATTATGACTCGTCAACACCCATCTTCAATCTGGGAACAATTGATTAAAGCCTCAGCCCTTTAAACATATAGTCGGACTCATCCTCAATGGCTCAGAACTGAGGTCTTTTGTCTTTGTTTTACATATTGTTTCTCTGCATTCAATGTCTGTGGTCATAACTCAGGAGCTTCTCTATGATTTAGCATCGAGGGGCTCGATCAGTTCAAGTGTTCTTTTTGTCATATCTAGCATTAAGATATTTCTATATAGTGTTAGGTATCTTTTGCTTGAATGCCTTCTTTTCATGGGCTATCTTTAACAAACATGTAAGTTCTGAATATCCAACAGACCAACAACAAAGTCAACCATTAACTTAAACATTGGTCAGTTGGATGGCTTAAACGTACATGTTTTTTAAGCTCAGGTCTTTTCATGTCATTGCACTGAGGATGTACGATGTCTGCAAGTGAATTTTTGCAAATGATGCTCATAGATGCAAATCATAACGTAAAACTATTTTTTTTGCTTGTATGTTGACCGTCTCTGCATCGATCATGAGTGTTCTTTTAATATGATGGAGTGTACAATTGTCATTACATGAAGGATAGAATGGACTTGACTGTAACTCAACTAAAACTGTGCTTGATCATGACGTATTGGACTGACACACAACCCTAGGGCTAGACACTATTTTTATGACTCTAATGGTTATTAATGACACTTTAGCCTGCAGGGATTTCATAGACTAACAAATTCATTGATTGGCTGTTGACTGAGGTCAACGAAGGATCGACTTAGTCGGATGGAAACTGAATTACATTACACTGATTACAAGAGGATAAAATATTCACTCTTAACGCCCTCCGGATTTAGTTACAACTCAGTGATTCAATTTTTATATTAACTCATTTTACAACATGAATAACTCTATTTCCGTCAACACACATTCGACTAAAAGACTCTAACGTACATTCTTCATGTGAGGACTTCCTTTAATGTTATGACTCCATTTATAATGATATAATTCAACTAAAAATATTTACAAGAGTTATGACTCAGTCAAATATTACTCGATTTCTACATATTGCTATAATTGACGGTTTACATTAGTATGTAGATACGTAATTGGTGTCGTCGGTTAGTTCCAATAGTCGATGGAATTTGGAGGTTCACGAGGTCGAATGGAATTTGATCAAATTTTCTGCTAGTCGATTAGTTCTCGACGTAACTCTTTTTGTTACACTGCTGCAAGCCAATTGGCTTGTCCCCATTCATAGCTCTAAACGGTCGACTGGTAGGTGTTGGTCGGTATCGACAATGGAGCTAGTAGGTTGAATTATCTTTAGGTTAGTTGAGTGCTATTCTACGAGATTCAACTGGAGTGGTGGTAGGTTGGGCACATGGTTGATGAGAATGATGACACATAAGGGAGTGATTTGTTAGACAAAATGCTCATTAATACATTCATCAGAAAGCCACGGCCTCCCGTCGTCATTGATAGACATCTGATCAAATTTGTTTGGTAGTTGGCCTCTCCTTATTAGCAATATAGTGTAGTATATTCTCACATCGAAAGCCTCAATTAAATTCCATCCTGGCATCGATTTGCATTCATGTCCCATCAACTTCAATAGTGCAAGTTGTTAGAGAATAGTAAACTCTCCCTTAATAATCAATCCAATAAGTAACGAGACATGGGTTCTTCATAGAATTTGGATGTTAACTAACAAACTTCATGTAGAGGAGTGCACTACAAGAAAGTGTGAATCATAACTCTGTCATAAAGTCGAGCTTAGTTACTAGGGAAGTTATTTGCTGGTTAGTTCACTATGTGTTTTGCAGGCACCTGACCAAGGTATTAACTTGGTGTGGATACTGAGTTTCTCCCTGGTGTGGACACAGGGCCACGAAAACCAATGCTGCTCATTTGAGCTCTGCATTATGTATTTAGCGGAAGGGTTTTTATTTTGAAGAGTAAAGGGTGTGAAAATTATCAGAGCCCAGCTTTGTCTTTCCTTCTTTGGCTATGCAATTTACTTGAAACTTTTCTCTGCTTCATTTTTGTGGAAGGATTGGTGGCTTTGCTACTGTGTTTTGATACTATTCGGGTTGGAGTTTCCGAGCGAAGGGGAGGCTATCCTTTCTAAAGGTATCTTCATTATTCTTTACGATTTTATATAAGCTTTAATGGGATAAAAAACGGATATATTTGTGTTTTTGCAGAGTCTTTGCAATGGGTGTATTCATTGAAGAAAAACCATGGTACCATCGAACGTTTATATGCATGGTAAGTTGTCTGGTCTCCACCATTCTTGTATCTCATTTTTTTAAAGGGTAAAGTTCTTAGTATGAAAGGCTTCTAAACCATTTCTTAAATGGTATAGGTGAAAAGAAAAAGAAAATGCAAGGTAAACACAACTCGGTCTTGTTAAGTTTCAGTTCTAGTTGAACTTCATTTTGGCAAAAGAATGATATTGTGCTCTCGTTACAATTCTGGTTAAGGTGGCTTTGCTTCAAGCCCTTGACCTTCTTCTTGCCCTATATTCGAGCATAAACAGTAAGTTATTTACACATTTTAAGGGCTTAGGGTTTTAGTTTTAAATACCAAAAATAATCAATTTAAGATACTAACCAGGATAATAACTTGATGTGCAGGGTTGTCGACGATTTAGGTGGTTATCTTACCTTAATTTTCTAGTGCGATAGTTAGCAGTTCATCAAATCCTAAGTTTGAGACTCAGTATTGATTCTATGCCTGTTCTTCTAGGCTAGTGGGTCTTAGTTTTTAAAAGATTAATGAGGTAAAGCTTCCTCAAGAGCAATCAATGCTCTCTTTTCGGTAAGCGTTAAATCCTAAATTGATTTTTTTTCAGTTCCTCTTAGCTCAATATCATTCTCAAATCTAACTCGGTTTCTTTAATGTGCATGGGAATTCAATCGCTGGTGTGAACTTGCTTGCGATAATGTGTGAAGTTGATTTCTTGTTGCGTTCAAACATGTATGCGAGACGTTCTTCACCAGTTGGTGTGACACTGTGTATCTACAATATGGGATTTGGGAACTTTGGGTAAAAGATTTGATTTGAAACTGGTTTTCCTGTCTCGTTTAGAGTCTCGATTTAACTTTCCAATCCAAGGGATTCTTGATGTAAATCGCTACAGTGTATACTTTTATAGAATGCTTGCTTGCCCTCTCGGTTCAATTATAGCTTAAATATATTTAATAGCTAGGGTTCTAAAAGTGTTTAAATTAGTTTTATGGACATTTTCATAGTTTATCTTTTAGAAATTATATTCATCTGGTTTATGTGTGTTAAGAAGCCTCTCGACTTTATTTTTTAGCTCTTTGCATTATTAGTATAAGGGTGTGTGGAAGAAGTTGAGGGTTCTTTTTGGTGCGTTAGATGCAATACAAAACTGAAAAAACAGACATCCATCAACTTGCATGGATATTTTGAGACACTTCCACAATAAATCTTGCGGTCAGTAAAAAATCAGAAATGTAGGAAATTGAATAACCTTTCCAAATATATATTTTTTTTCTATTGAAAATGCTGTTAACTATCTAAAGTTAGATAAATTTTAACGGGCACTTTTTATTTTTGGGACAAATTATAAAGTATATATTTTTGTGGGTGCAGCGTGTGAGTGTCTAAATGATGGAATAAACTTACCAAAACCGGTATACATATGGATAACATATAGGACTAGTGCACGACTATTTTTCCAATAATAAAAATAATATTTTTAATTTTTTTTTTAATTATCTAAGAGATCAAACCTTGAAAACGGTACATCAATTGTGGGTGCAGCGTTTGAATGTCTTAATGCAATTATTTGGAAATGAGCTTTTTATAGCATGTAGAGGTTGGTGTTCTTTAGTGCACCATACATTTTTTTTTAAATGGTTGAGAAACTAAAGAGATATGGACGAAACACTACCAGTGTGTTTTTTGAGTTGATGAGTGATGACAGAAGATAAATAAGAAAAAATTATGTATTCTTGTTAAAATTTACACATTTAGAATCTGCAAAAAAACCATATTTGTTTCTAAAATCTCATAAAAAATGGAGGTGTGCAGCATAATCAGACGAGCTGCTAAACACGAGCATATTGAAAATTTGGATATAAAGCTGAATTAGCCATGGTTTATCATATTCGAAGGCACATGCATGTTGAATCCGAAGCAAAGTACAAAGCAGACACATAGGCATAGGAATTCCATGAAAGCATGGGTGGAGGCTCGGCCTTATCATTTGGAGGGAAGAAATTTTTGAATTTAAACAATATGCGAGCGCGATTTAGTTAAACAAAACACGTGCGTGTTTTATATAAACAAAATGCGTGCGCGTTATGTACAAACCAATGACGTGCGCATTTTGTAAAATAAAAAAATAGCGTTCATCTTCATCATCATCATCATCTTCATCATCTTCATCTTCATCATCATCACCATCATCATCATCATCATCATCACCAGCAACATCATGAATATCATAATCACCATCATCGTCATCATCATCATCATCATCATCACCTTCCTCATCATCATCATCATCATCATCATCAACATGATCATCATCATCATCATCTTCATCATCATCATCGTCGTCATCCTCAACATCAACATCATAAACATCATCATCACCATCGTCATCATCATCATCATGATCATGATCATCAACATGATCATCATCTTCATCATCTTCATCTTCATCATCATCACCATGATCATTGATCATCAATCATCATCATCATCTTCATCATCATCATCATCTTCATCTTCATCATCCTCATCATCATCATCATCATCAACATGATCATCATCATCACCATCAACATCATGAACATCATCACCACAATCATCATCATCATCTTCATCATCATCATCATCCTCATCATCATCAACATGATCATCATCATCACCATCGCCATCATTTTCATCATCATCATCATCCTCATCGTCATCATCACCTTCATCATCACCATCGTCATCATCCTCATCACCACCATCAACATCATGAACATCATCATCACCATCGTCGTCATCATCATCATGAACATCATCGTTATCACCATCGTCATCATCATCATCATCATCACCTTCCTCATCATCACCATCATCATCATCATCACCATCGCCATGATCATCATGATCATCTTCATCATGTTCATCTTCATCATCATCATCATCAACATCATGAACATCATCATCAACAACATTATCACAATCGTCGTCATCATCATTATCATCATCACCTTCATCATCTTTATCATCATCATCACCATCAACATCATGAACATCATCATCCTCATCCCCATCATCATCCTCACCTTCATCATCATCATCATCATCATCACCACCACCATCAACACCATCTTCATCATCTTCATCTTCATCTTCATCATTATCATCATCATCATCGTCATCACCTTCATCATCATCGTCGTCATCATCATCATCACCATTGCCATCATCATCATCACCATCATCATCATCATCATCAACATGATCATCATCATCACCATCAACATCATGAACATAATTATCATCATCCTCATCATCATCATCATCCTCATCATCATCACCATCAACATCATGAACATCATCATCATTCATTCTCATCATCCTCATCATCATCATCACCATCAACATCATGAACATCATCATCCTCATCCTCATCCTCATCCTCATCATCACCTTCATCATCATGATCATCATCATCATCATTAACATGATCATCATCATCACCATCAACATCATGAACATCATCATCATCATCCTCATCTTCATCATCATCCTCATCACCATCACCATCATCATCATCATCACCATCAACATCATGAACATCATCATCATTCATCATCATCATCCTCATCATCATCATCACCATCAACATCATGAACATCATCATCATTCATCATCATCATCCTCATCATCATCATCACCATCAACATCATGAACATCATCATCATCATTCTCATCATCATCCTCATCACCATGAACATCATGAACATCATCATCATCATCATCCTCATCATCATCACCACCATCAACATCATGAACATCATCATCATCATCCTCATCATCATCATCACCTTCATCATCATCATCATCACCATCAACATCATGAACATCATCATCCTCATCCTCATCATCACCACCATCAACATCATCATCATCATCATCATCATCATCATCATCATGAACATCATCGTCATTCATCATCATCATCCATCATCATCATCACCATCAATATCATGAACATCATCATCATTCATCATCATCATTCTCATCATCATCATCACCATCTACATCATGAACATCATCATCATCATCCTCATCATCATCACCATCATCATCATCATCATCAACATGATCATCATCATCACCATCAACATCATGAACATCATCATCCTCATCCTCATCCTCATTCTCATCCTCATCGTCATCATCACCTTCATCATCATCATCATCACCATCAACATCATATTCATCATCACCATCGTCATCATCATCATCATCATCACCTTCATCATCACCATTGCCATCCTCATCATCCTCATCCTCATCATCATCATCACCTTCATCATCATGAACATCATCATCATCATCCTCATCATCACCATCATCACCATCAACATCATCATCATCATCATCACCATCAACATCATGAACATCATCATCATTTATCATCATCATCCTCATCCTCATCATCACCATCAACATCATGAACATCATCATCATCATCATCCTCGTCATCATCCTCATCCTCATCATCATCATCACCTTCATCATCATCATCATCATCACCATCAACATCGTGAACATCATCATCCTCATCCTCATGTTCATGTTCATCATGATCATCAACATGATCATCATCTTCATCATCTTCATCTTCATCATCATCATCATCATCACCATGATCATTGATCATCGATCATCATCATCAACATCGCCATGTTCATCATCATCATCTTCATCATCATCATCATCATCATCTTCATCTTTATCTTCATCATCATCACCATCGTCATCATCATCAACATTATCATCATCATCACCATCAACATCATGAACATCATCATCACAATCGTCGCCATCATCATCAACATTATCATCACCATCGTCATCATTAATAGGTAAGTTAATCATTTCCATTAATAATGTTGTTTTTCATCTATAATATATTATAAATGTTTTATAATAAGTAAAATCAAACATAAATTTTAAGAGGTAGGTCTACTATCTTCATCAACACAATATTGTTATTGTTTAGGATGTTAGATAACAATTTTATTGGATAGACTAACTATCTTAATCAAAAAGATATTCTTTTATTAAATATTTATATTAAATTTCTATATTTATATTTAAATTGAATGTATTATAAATCATGTCTAAGTAATGAAGTATATGTTTATTTCTATCTAACTCATTTAAGTTCCTATGTTCTTAAATTATATATGTCATAATAATGAAGGTTGTGTGTAATTTATTTAAGTTTACTTTCTCCTTATAAATTGGATTTTGGATTACTAATATAAAATGATTTTAGTATACCTTCTTAAGCTGAACTTAATAATAAATAAATTAAGAAATCTTTAAGAAATTAATAATTAAGAAATTAGGGAAGCCTTAGTCGTGCACCCACCCCATTAATTGTGCTTAAACATATCGCATGCGTGTTTTTCTTATACAAAATGCGTGCACGTTTTGACTCTATATAACGCGTGCGTGTTTTGGGACTGTTAAAATAGTGAATTGTCTTTGTTCGAGAGCAACTTCACTCTGTTTTTATGAAAATTCTGATTAGCGCGCATTTTTTTTCAAGAGCACGAGCTTGCATGTGGAAATACTCACAATCTCCACATTCTCCATCATTCTTTTTATTATGCAGGTGCAACATTGAGGACATCTTTCATGGTTGAGGAGCACACAGGATAAAATATCAAGCTTCAATGTCATTTCATGGTGATGGTGGATATAAATTTCATTTGCTTATTATTCAAGAGAACCAAAGGTAAATTTTCCCATTCATTATTGTTTTGATGGGAAATATAAACAATTGAGAAGGAAGATTGAAGCACCTTGAAGGATTAATAATTATAAAGCAAGTTAAAGGTTTGGAAGCTTGTAATTGAAGAGCAACAAAAACAAACTATATTGACAATGATCATTGTGGTGATGGGGAATGTACGTAACCGAGGAAGAAAATCAGCAAGGAAGAAGAGAAAGAAAAGAAAAGAATAGACATGATGAATCAGAGGCTTTCTTTGGAAACTAATCCAAATCCAATTATCATAGGATACGGCGGTTCATCCTATTAATCCAATTATAGAGGATACGACAGTTTCAAATCCCACATCAAGTCAAAGTGATAAGTTACCATCTCAAGACAAAGCTCATGGAGAGGCGGTGTACATGGAGCCTATTGTTGAAGAGGCGTTGGACATGGAGCCTACTGTTGAAGAAGAAAATATTAACTGGACCATCAATGAGGATGTTGGACTTCCACCATCCAACTACCAGGAAGAGAGTGAAGGACAACAAGTTGCTACTGAAACGCCAAAGCGTATTATTGATGCACTAGATGATAGAAATCCAACCCCCCTACCTCCATTAGAAAGCACACGTCGAAGAACTCCGAAGTGTATACAAGTTGATGAAGGACTCCTCAATTCCATTGAAGGTACGCTATCTAAACGTAGTATTGCTTATCAGACTCAATAGATACTAAATAAATATTTTGAGGAGAAATGTGATGGAGATAAATGTAGATTATTTTTATCATTGTTAAAATCTAGGGGCATGAATATTGTTAGGAAATCGTTAGGGATAAAGATGATAAAGCCTTCTAGACCAAGTTCTCATATAGTTAAAAGCTTAGTAGATGTCTTTGGTAAAATTGGTGAGAACACATGGTCAAAGGACCGCAATGAGGCTCGTCGTGTGTTGTCACAAGCAATTGTAAATAAGAACACCAGGGTCCTTCGTTTTTTCAAGCCTACATCTAAACTAGTTAATTTGAATGTAAAAACCCTCTGTAGGTATTCTATTAGAAGAGAACATCTTGACACAACTGCCCAGATAGATTTTTGGGCCTTTATTGGTCGGTTGCCACGTCGTGACATGAAGCTAGTTGATGCAGTAAAGGGACTAGTGCAGATTTTTTGGCATGATCACACAAGGCCTTCTTCAAACTAGAAGGATGTACTAAAACTGAGAAGGGGTTCAAAGGACCGTGAACCACATATTAAGCATCTTCTTGATATAACACATACATAACTATATGAAAAATTTAGGAATGAACATAAACAATTGAATTTGGGGCAAAGATCTTTTGAGAAATGTAAGCCCTGGTATGTTAGAATAAATACTCTTTGTAACACTTGTTGTTGTAGATACCATGTAGAATATGAATATTACTATGAAACATTTTTGTACATTCTTCGTGTGTTGCATACTAACCATGTGCATGATTGCTCCTTGGCAATACCACTGACCTCATCAAGAGAATTCATTCATAGTATCATGTGCAATGGGCCTGAGGGGCAAACTTACTATGCAAAATCCTGTTTGGATGAAACTTGCTCCAACTGTGCTAGAATGGCATTATTGAGCCAATGTATGCACGAGACTGGAGAAAATGAATTTGGGAATATGGTTACAGACATGAAAAGTTTCAAATATATCAGCCATGAAATAGTCCCAGGGAAAGAAAGCAAAAAAATACAATTGGCAACATCTCAGGTACTTGCATTTATCTATAAATTTATGTTTGAACAGTTGCATTTCATTCCTTACTTACAAAAAACCTGATATTGAGATCATTTTGTGTCAACAGGTACAAGTTAGTGTCTTCGTCAAGAAATTTATTGAAAAGACACGTCAATATGTTCAGCATGTCCACTTGGCACGATGGCAGGATGAGAAGTTTAGAATATGCAGAGATACATTTCCTCGTGGTACTATACTTTCAGTGGTTGATTTTTCCGAGAACTACACTCTGCAACCTCAAAATGAGATCCAAATTCAGTATTATCACTTTGAGCAGGTTTCCTTGATGGTGCATATCACATATAGGCATGGCCCAAATAGCAGTGAAGAGAAAAGAGAAATTCTAAAGGAATATCACTTCTACATAAGTGATGATAGGTGCCATGACTTCCACTATGTACGTCATTGCTTCATCATGTTCTATGATCATTTGAAGGGCAAGAACATACAGATGGATCGACACTGGATTTGGTCTGATGGATGTGTTGGTGAGTTAAAAAATGCAT
This sequence comes from Pseudotsuga menziesii, assembly GCA_001517045.1. Lineage (NCBI taxonomy): Eukaryota > Viridiplantae > Streptophyta > Pinopsida > Pinales > Pinaceae > Pseudotsuga > Pseudotsuga menziesii. The sequence continues at coordinate 273,142 of LPNX010503391.1, read as the reverse complement.
GCATATTTCAATGGTTGTGTTCATTGCATAAAAACTACAAAGTTCCACATCTGTGGAACTATTTTGAGACTGGGCATGGTAAATGAGAGCATGATGGAGCTAGAGCATGTGCCAAAATAGCCCTACAAAGAGAGGAATTGAAATTATCTACAATATCTACTATTCGAAATGCTCAATCTATAGTTAGGTGGTGCACGTCAGTAATGGGAGAGGAATCAACTATGCGAGTAGAATCCACAAGAAAGAGACATGTGGAGAGATTTTTTTGGGAGGTGGTAGACATAGATCGTTCACATGCATGGGAGTGCAAGACTGATCCTAGGACTCGTGGATTTCATTCGGTTCGAAGCTCTGATAACCCAGTATTTGAAATTTGGACCAGAAAATTATCTTGTTTTTGCCCGCTTTGTTGTGCTGGTGATTGGGATGTGTGTGAATCATTAGATTGGGTTGATGGATGGGATCACATATCACTTCCACTTGATCAATGTGCAATTGTTGAGTTAACTCCATTGGAAGAAGACCAATCATCTATTTCTATAGATTTTGATCATGTATCAGACCTTGTACAACCTGGTATGATGCATTTCCTTAACATTTTTTTGTAAAATTTACGTAGTATTGTAACTCACATTAATGGCCTTGTATCACATGAAAAATATTTGATCATATACCTAAAATCATACTATGTAGGACACATATACGCAGTGGTTGCCTCAAAAGATAGTGAATGGGGTGGTGATTACTAGTTGGCACGTTGTATAGAGGGAAAGCAAACCCTCATGATGTCCATGACTGATGATGAAAACAACCACTTCCCCATCGAGTCTATGGTTGTTAAAGGTGAATATCTTACACATGACAACAATGCAAGAAAGAAGGGTGGATATGTTTACAGAGATTACAAACCAGGTATAAGTGTGTATCACTTTACCAACTTAATCATTGGTACAAACCTCCAAGTACAAACAATGCCTAGTCAGAATTCATTGAAGGTATGCTACTTCTTACCGGATATAGAGCACGAGAGACTAATGAAGACCATCATTATAAGAGATGATCCTAAGGGCTTGGTTGTATGATAATAGGTGGGATCTAGCATGATGAGGTATGTATCATTATTGTAATATTCCCATGTATGTTTCTTATGAATATGTCAATTGTGTGTTCTTGTACGCTACTTCTTACCGGATACATAGCACGAGAGACTAATGGAGACCATCATTATAAGAGATGATCCGGAGGCCTTGGTTGTATGATATTAGGTGGGATCTAGCATGATGAGGTATGTATCATAATTTTAATTTTCCCATGTATGTTTCTTATGAATATGTCAATTTTGTGTTCTTGTACGCTACTTCTTACCAGATACATAGCACGAGAGACTAATGGAGACCATCATTATAAGAGATGATCCGGAGGCCTTGGTTGTATGATATTAGGTGGGATCTAGCACGATAAGGTATGTATCATAATTTTAATTTTTCCATGTATGTTTCTTATGAATATGTCATTTTTTTGTTCTTGATATGCGAAATTTTCCATAATGTTGTTTATAAATATGCCAAAAATTCTCTTGTATGTCAAGTTAATGAACATGCCAAATTTTACGTATGATCAATAAACCATATATATCAATCATATGAACATTTCAATATCTCATTCACATGATATACATAACATTAGAATACATACATGTACCTCTGTAGGTCATACCTATCAAAGTTCTTTGTAGGCTCTCTTACAGGACTAAAACCCTAATTTTTCAAGTAGGTAATATTGTCAATGTTTTCAGTCGATATATACAACTAGGATGATGGAAACAAGATGCCAAAACGATAAACTTATGTTTTAAGGCTTGTATAATTTCCTTATTGATAGCTCACCTCTACTTAAAAGATAATAAAAGATAATAAGAGATTTGGGCCAAAGCTGGACAATGCATTTCATGCCAACGAAGGCCAAACTTGGAAAACCCTACCCCTAACTAGGCTTTATTGTTTAACATGCATGGCCCATAACCATAACCCTACCTAGGAAACCCTAATCCTAACCCTAATCTTATCTTACTGTCACAACTCAATTCAGAATCACTCTAATGTCCAACTCAACTTTTTCAAATCCAGTGGACTTATGCTTCAAATCATGTTGATTCACGAAGTTGACTTTAGTGTGCATGTACTGAGATCATTGAAACCTTTAAATATAATAGTTTTTTCATATGTTATTTATGTAATTAAAATAAACATTTCAAGAAATATTAATATAAGATGTTATTGCTTAGGCAATCATACTTACAGATGAAGCATTTTTTTCACTTGTTAAGAGTTTTTGTTCAAATACTCAGCCTTCATTCTTTAGATTTCATTTTTTATTCCAAAAATCAATTCAAACTTTTTGCACTATTCTATCATGATGGAATTTGATTTTTATTATGGACAAGTTTATGTATATACCATAAATACTATGGTTCATTGATGCCATGATGTCTTGTATCGTTTACAAAATATCTTGTAATGCTTGCAGTTGCACAATGAAAAGATTTAACATCAAAAACAATATTAGACTATTGATACACATGATATATATTTCATATGAAAATGCATTGCGCATAGTCCTTAGTTTAATTATGGTCATTATTCATGTTTGTATATCGAAAATATTAATGTGTTTCAATCAAGTAAACACTTTTACACCATGCATTTGAAATCCCACTTGGCATTTGTGTTTGCAAGTATATGATACCTAGTATGTTGTTATGATGCAAGTGCAAAGTAACATCAAAATGTGATATACCTTGGATATTTATTAGTTGGTTTCAATGCAATACATTGTATTATGGTTTAAATTTGGTGATTTACATCCCATATTGCCTCCTAACAAAGCTTTTTCCTATAGAAACATGATTATGATTGGAATTTTTTCTGGATTTTCAAGAATGGGAGTGAATGTCATGCAATATTGAATTATAATGATGGAAACTAAATTGGGATTTGAGGTTCCATGGAGAAGAGACCATTATTTTGTTCAATTTTGGAAACTAGGGTTTTGCTCAATAAGTGAATGTGAAATTTTTGCACATGGGGGTCAAATTCGCATATTGCTTGACCGTGAAGGTGTGGCTAGAGTTCCCACATAACACATGCCTAAACACACTTGCATAACCCACAGGAAGCCCTTTTTTATACACGATTTCCATTCTATGCCCCGGGTAGGGATTCAATAGGTGTCCCTGAAAGCCTATAGGAGGTGGGATTCAATGTGCCACAGAATCATGATCGTTGCTCGAATAGATTAACCATCAGGTCTGTTGGATTTAGGACATCGGGATAGTGCTAGGGTGGCCCTCTAATCTAGTTCCATGGGAAAGAGACCATTATTTTGGTCAATTTTGGAAACTAGGGTTTTGCTCAGTAAGTGAATGTGAAATTTTTGCACATGGGGGTCAAATTCTCATATTGCACGACCATGAAGGTGTGGCTAGCATTCCCACATAACACATGCCTAAACATGCTTGCATGACCCATTGGAAGCCCTTTTTCATACACGGTTTCCATTCTATGCCCTGGGTAGGGATTCAACAGGTGTCCCTGAAAGCCTGTAGGAGGTGGTATTCAACGTGCCACAGAATCATGACCGTTGCTTGGATCAATGAACCGTCGGCTCCGTTGGATTCAAGACATTGGTATAGTGCTAGGGTGGCCCTCTAATATAGTTCCATGGAGAAGAGACCATTATTTTGGTCAATTTTGGAAACTAGGGTTTTGCTCAGTAAGTGAATGTGAAATTTTTGCACATAAGGGTCAAATTCGCATATTTCTCAACCATGAAGGTGTGGCTAGTGTTCCCACATAATACATGCCTAAACAAGCTTGCACAAACCACCGAAAGTCCTTTTTGATGCACGGTTTCCATTCTATGCCCCGGGTAGGTATTCAACAGGTGTCCCTGAAAGTCTGGAGGAGGTGGGATTCAATGTGCCATAGAATCATGACCGTTTCTCAGATTGACAAACCGTCAGCTCCATTGGATTTCAGACATCGAGATAGTGCTAGGGTGGCCCTCTAATCTGCTTCCATGGAGAAGAGACCATTATTTTGGTCAATTTTGGAAACTAGGGTGTTGCTTAGTAAGTGAATGTCCAATTTCTGCACATATGGGTCAGCTTTGCAAATTCCTTGACCGTGAATGTGTGGTTAGAATTCCCACATGGAACCTGCCTAAACACGCTTGCACGACCCACTGAAATCCCTTTTTGATGCACGATTTCCACTCTATGCCCCGGTTAGGGATTCAATGGGTGTCCCTAAAAGCCTATGGGAGGTGGGATTCAACGTTCCATAGATTGATGACCGTTGCTCGGATCGATGAACCGTCAGCTCCATTGGATTCAGTACATCGCGATAGTGCTAGAGTGGCCCTCTACTCTAGGTCCATGGACAAGGGATCATTTTTTTTGTCAATTTTGGAAACTAGGGTTTTGCTTAGTAAGTGAATGTGAAATTTTTGCACATAAAGGTCAGCTTGAAGGCGATTGTAGATCTTCCCCTCATATAAGAGATGTGAGCGTTTGTACAATGAAATGCAGGAGGAGACAATTCCATTAAGTCAATAACCATGTAATGGAACATATTTATGTTTAGAAACAAGTGGTCATTCTATTATGCCATTATTACAAAATATTATATATATCTTCACGCTACGAATGCTTCAAAAATGCCATGTACATTAATCACACATAAATTTCATCTCTTTCAAATTTGTTACTCGAGGCCATTCATCAAATGCCATGTACATTAACAAAATGATAAAATAATGTCCAGGACATACATAATGTACAGGATATAGTCATAACTGTTATTTTGAATCAACCTTATAATACTCGGATACTTTTAGGTTTGATGTGTATCCCATGTACTCGTTAGATGAAAGACATCATGCCAAAAAATAATTTTATTTATGTAGACCACACTGGTGCATCATTTAAGTGTGTCAACTTCGTGCATCCTTTAAACGTTTGTTAGGTTGTTATGTGGGTAAGGTGCTTTTGTATTTCACCAAGTTGGATCGGTTGCTTAGCTGTGCTGGGTGCTTAAATGTGTATTAGACCTATGTTCCATCTTTTTGAATACAATTTGACATTGTTAATATAACATTGCATATGCAATTGGATGGTGGTAAAAAACAATTAAAATGTACATTTTTGTCATTACGTAATTTATTGTAATTGTGCATTGTTCTCAAATTTATAACTGATATCTCCATACAATCATAAAATCTATAAAAAATTGGGAACATTACACATAGATACATTCTTTGCCACACATGTATAATCACACTTAAAAGATTGAACCATGAATATCTCAAGAGCCTTGATATGAAATATTTTTTATACCATGAAAGTTATAATACAAAAATATAAGGCCTAGATCTATGGCCCGTCAATGTACATGTATCAAAAACATATTTGATGTACATGTGCAAACAAAAGTACATTTGTCCTGGACCGTGCCCCTATACTCTAACTCCGGACTGTACATAAAAATATATATTTTTCCTGGACTAACACATCAAAATTCTAAATTTCTCTTGTTTTTCCTGGACCCTGATGCTCTTTGGCTCTATCTACGACCACTGTGCATCTCTGGCGACTGCAAATCAATGACAATATTTCTTGATCAGGTAACTGAACTAGTACTGTCAATCAATAACAAAGTTTGAAAATTTAATATATGACTCAATTGTAAATAAAACAAAGACTCACTGAATACGTCGGGGGTATAGGTGCTTGTGGTGTCGAGGGTGTAGGTGCCTCTGCTGTACTCGAACTTGCAGTGAGCCTCATTGCCATGCTTCTCTGCAAATACAAATAAATATGTCAATTATCTCAAGAATTATCAACATGTACATGAATGAGAAAGTACTAATCAATTATGTAAAAAATGAACATCTCATCGAAAAAACCATTTCTAGGCGATGAGGCTGGTGCTCTTCAGTAGTAAGAGGAGCCGTAGGTTGAACATCAACCTCAGTTGCGTGCACTAATGGACTAGGGTGTGGTTACATTCACCAAATGATTAAATAGTTAGACATCGTGCATGTCCAGAAAAAATACAAATGAAATGTACAATTACAAGTATTCAAGTAGATATACCTCACTGTGACTTATCCTATTGTAAATGCAGCATTGATAACGGCATCAACAATCCCACTAAGGTCTGTCACGGATGACTCTACATCCTGATGCTATAAACATGCGAAAATAACATTAAGAAAAACCACTTGTGAAGTGAATACATAGCTAACCAACAACTGCCATTGGAAGTGTGTACATTACCGTGGGATGAGTAGGTTGATCCTCATGCACACCCGCTCTGTTCAAGGAAGAGAGACCTCGTCTGGTGTAAACAACCCCCTTATCTATGTTTGGACTACGGGGAGTTCCATACCAAAGAGGCGGTGCAGGGATCTACGATGACGTCTGCATTCATAAAGTGTTACCATAGTTAGACATGGATTTGAATGGATGGAATAATATGTACTAAAAAAATAAAATGTTGTAATATACTTACCCCTTCCTGGGACATATCTCCACCATGGGAGTGACCACTTCCATCAATTTCTTTCCCCTCTTCAGATGCCTCTAACATCTGCAAGTTTAAAAACTATATTTACATTAGCGATCTATAAAGGAGTGTACAGTAAGAAATTTAAATAATTCGAACAAGATTCAATCATAACCCATGTACTTACATTCTTCAAGTAGTCGTAAATTCCACCTTGGACTATGTCGTTGATATCAATGTCTTCAGCATCACGTTCTAAGTGGGGTTCCTGAAACTTCAAAAATTGTAAATATTAGACATTTTAATAAATTAATCGAGACTAACACATGCATTAACAAAATGACAAGTGTTTAAATATTACCTCAATTGTGGTCCTCTGGGTCTCGGGTACAACCACACCGGGTGCACTACCAGCCTCGTGAGAGGCATCAATATCCTACAAGAGTAAATATTGCATATATATTACGAATCTTTTAATATGTTAGATATAGTATGGAACAATTAAAAATTGAACAATAACAGAGTTTTAAAACAATGTCCTTACCTGACCACCAGTCATCGTAGTGGTACCATGTCTTGGTCTAGGACCATAATAGGGTCCCCCACACGATGTGCAGACGTGCGGCTCACTTTGAGGCACATGGGATGTCGGTCTATCCCTGCCAATAGATGTCTCTCCACCACCAGAAGCTGGTGGTTGTACACCAGCAGAGGAAGAGGGCGCTCTCTGGTCAATAGTGGCGGTGTGTCGAGAGACCATCTCAGCTAGAGTAAAAAATGCATCCTGTGTCTGGGCAACCATGTCATGTGCAGGAGGGATGTATGCCCTCGGTAGATGGGCATGTGGTGTAGGTATCTGTGGATTGGCATCTCTATGCCTAGCATGGGGTCGGTGTTGGGGCATTCCCCTACCAACTCCCTGGAAGCCCAACATGTCAAAATAGTTGACATGTTTCCCCATCACAAACTCTGCATACAATTTTTGGAGGAAGTACATCGGTACTTCCCTATTGTTGTGAGGGGGAATGTCAAAAACCATGTAACACCTATCCATTTAGTTGTCTTTGATGGGTGGAAAAGTGCACCACTCAATAGAAATATGTGGCCTGCTGATCTCCGGGATGTCATCCATCCCAAGTAGTCTAAACAATGAATATATGACTTGTTTTTTTGTTTTCAGCTTTTTTACCTCATTGTAACTCAACCCATCAGCATATTTTTGCCTTTTCCTCTCCCTGTAAGATGCGATGCTATACAACGCATCATTCGATCTTGCAATCATATCAACAATAGATAACAATGAATTTGATAGGGAGCGACGGAGCTCATCTCCACCCCTCCAAGCCGAACCAATCTCTCTCAAATGGCCAATGAACCTCAGTAGCTCTGCATTGTTACGATCCATAGTAGCCACTGCAATCATAAATACAAATAAAATATCATTAGAAATATAAACACATGACATAATGACATATCTAAAAATTGAAAACTGTATAACTATTGACATATAAACTAAATCTATCATGTAAATTTAAAAATTGATCTTGAATTTTGCAGTAAAGAATAGGTGGCATAATGTGTTGTTGATGAATAAAATACCAGTATAGGCAACGATTTTGTTAGATATGTAATTATTTATTGTAGTGTGATGTTTTTTGGACTCCAAAGGATATTTAGCATAACTTTATGGATTTTATGGTTGCAAGGGTTCCACTGGATTAAATATCATGTATGATCTAGTATGTGATTGGCATGTTTAATCAAATACATCAACCTACCTATGTATCTTCACGTTCATAGAGTCTATTGTTGAACTTTGTTGTCTTGACCTTAACCAAAAAGTACCCTTCGTTCAAGACAAAATATTTGTTAAAAGCATGGGAAGCTGAACTATACCTTATTTTGACACTTGGATTGGGAAGTTTCATCAAAACTATAAGGTGTTTATTGATTTTCTTGGAAGAGCAACTTCGAGAAGTTTCATCAAAATTATAAGGCATTTATTTGTGGATTTTGGTATGGATTCACAAAGATCCTTGTGAATATGCATATGGAAATAGTGATTTAATGAACTTTATTACGATGAGAATGACACTTATTCTTAATATAGATACCATTAGAGAGAATATCATTTGGATTAGGATGTTAGTTTTACTATCTTTAATTAAAGGGGGTTATTGTTCAAGAATAATTTTAGTTAATTGAATTGGGAAACTAATATTTAAATGAAAAGGGCTATAGTTAGGGATAATTAATGAGATTGGTCATTATTTCATGTTTTAATTATTGTTAATGAGGGGAATTGTAATATGGATCAGACTAGTAGTTAGTCTCTATTCTTGTTATGGATCACACTGTTAGAGTGTTAGTGTATTCATAAGCTATTTATTGTTAATGAGAGCGGCTATTGTTGAATGAAGTTGGTAATCAATTTCTAAGCCATTTATTAATAATGAAGATTATTATCATTTTAATGAGGGTGATATTCAATGGCTATGGTAGGTAGGCAGGGTAATTCCTTTATATGAGGCCACTTGTCAATTCCTACATCAATAATTGTTATCATAGATACAATGGGATGGTTTGGATCATATCACAACCAACTATATAAAATACACAACTTAAAGACTCAACATTAGAGTGTACAAAATGTCAAAAAAAAAACATGACAAGGAAAAAATCCCAATATATTCATTTTTTTTTAGTTAATTGGGGTTTTGGTTTCCATTGGGCATGGGAATTTTGTTAAATAATAAAAATTATTTTATTTTTATCATTAAATTGAGGAATTGGTTTCAATTGGCCAATTACATTGGGGTTCTTGTTTCCATTGGCCAATTCTATTGGGTTTTTGTTTCAGTTGGGCAATTCCATTGGGTTTTTGTTTCAATTGGGTAATTCCATTGGGTTATTGTTTCAATTGGCTATAATTTGATTTAATATGGTTTAATTTTTCAATCTAGGGAAAATAAATTGATGAAGAAAAAAAGAAAAAAAAACATGAAAAGAAATGAGGAAAATACCTCACAAAGGGGAGGTTTATCCAAAGGTGGAGATCGAGGGCTCAAGCATACCCAAAATCGCATTTGCACAGTCGATAGTTGGTCCTCTTTCGTCCAATAGCCGCGCGGTTATGAGAAAAATATGGCCTCGACCAATTTTAAAAAAAAACAGGGTTTCAAAATCGTGCCTCCGTTTTAGTGAAGGAAATCGTGCACGCGATTCTCTTCACTAAAACGAAGGCGCGATTTGCCTTACTATCCTAGTTGGCATGCCTATTGCCAGCCTTGGGACTAGGCTTGGCAGGTTCGGTGTTGCTTGGGATGATTTTTTTTTTGGATCAAGAGTGATTGACTTCACTCCACCATTGCATCTAAAAGGTCCCTCAACTTCTTGCACACACCCATAATTTATATTTATACTAGTTATTAACTCTGTTTACATTAGTATAGTTTGTACTAAATGATAGCAAGAATATAACTAAACGATTCCATAATAAGAGTAGATAGAATGGAACCTAAGAAGTTACTTGCTCTAAAATCTTCGAGCTTGTTTGTTGAACTACAAGAATAAAGACTAGTCACAATACTCTCTTTACATAAGCTAGTTTGCATTCCCCTCCATCACAAGCCTCGGGTGCTCTTTCTATGTGTTCAATACTTAATAGTATTTTGCCTAGGACTTAGTCATTTATGAGCCACCTACTCCATTATTACTCCGCATTGAGTATAGACCTGATTTTTAGGAAGGATGCCTCTTGAACCATTTGAGCTTTCATTTAGCAGTCTTTCCAATTGGGATTTCCTTTTAACACTTGTCATTCCTCCTTGTGGGCCACCAAACACTCTATAACATCTTTTTAGTTTTGATTCTCTAAGGTTTTAATTAATTATTAATTAATAATTCATTTACATTTATTTTGACCTCACTTGGTCAAAATATTAAAATAATATCTTAGGGTCTTTTAAACAATAAATATTTAGGTTCTTTCGGTATAGAGAAGGATGATAGATGGGTTACATAACTCCTAATCACCTACATTTCATTATGACTTAGAGATATCTTTTAATTTAAATAATTAAATTCCTAATGATACATCATTAATAAGAAAATTCTGATCTATTAGTCACATTAAGTCATAAAGTCAAAGATACAAGTCATAATGTCTTCAATAATATTTTGTTACATGTAAACATCAAATAAGTCACCAACAACTCCCCCCCCCTTGATATTTTGTTTTCCTTGAGGAAAGTACATATGGAAATAGAATTGGGTTGTTTTCAACTTGGTCAAAATATCAAAATAATATCTTAAGGTCTTTTAAACAATAAATATCTAGGTTCTTTCAGTATAGAGAAGGATGATAGATGCGTCACATAACTCCTAATCAACTAACATTTCGTTATGACTTAGAAATGTCTTTTAATTTAAATAATTAAATTCCTAATGATACATCATTAATAAGAAAATTATGATCTACATGTCATATTAAGTCATAAAGTCAAAGATACAAGTTATAATGTCTTCAATAATATTTTGTCACATGTAAAAATCAAGTAGGTCATCAACAACTCCCCCCCCTATCTTTGTTTTCCTTGAGGAAAGTGCATATGGAAATAGAATTGGGTTGTTTTCAAGCATCTTGAAGTCAATTGAACCTAAACAAACTCAATTGAACCTCAACAATCTTTACATGTATATGTATCTCCAAGTCATTAATATTCTATCTTCTAATCCTACTATACACACTCATCTTGTTGGAGGTCACCCACCCCAAAACTAATACAAATATTTCTTAACTTCTACCCAAAAACAACTAAATTCCTCATATGCTAAACATGTTTGGATTGTTCTATGGTTGTTAATCCATCTTACTTGAATACATAGGTATAAGCCCATGCAATCTCCATCTTTATAGAAACTAATTTTGCATACAATGCTCACTCCTACAAAGAATGGAATTAAATACTATGCATCAACAACTTATAAATCAACAAGATCAACATCAACATCATCATTAAATATCTCAACCATCATAAAATTGAAATGTGTAGGGCTCAAGTATATATCAACTCCAAATCACATCTTCAAAAATCATCATCAAAATTTCAAAGCAGGGTCATCTTTGTGAATTTGAATATCGTATTAACATGGATATGTCTAAAAATCAATGATGATCAACATAAAGATAGACTCCAATAAAATCATCCTCGATCCAAGCCCAAAAAAAATGCTTTCAATTAACTTCGAAAAACTAAATAAAAAATTATAAACCCATGGTGTGAAATAACATACCACTCTTCATGATCCAATATTTGAAGACTTTGATTTAGAAAAGAAGTCATAAAGTATGTGTGTTTAACCATTGCAATTCATTCTACATCTCACTTTCACCTTTAACATGGATTCAACAAACACATATGCACACCATTTTAGGTAACTTTGTCTTTCCCCTCTCTAAAAAAACCCACGTTTAATTCCTTAAGCATAAGGTACTCCAATCAAATCATAGATTACAACTCAAGTTAAAGCTCAAGATATCGACACTTTACCACCCTTTACAAGCTGTCGGTTGAAAAAAAAAAACGATTCCTCTTAATTGCAAGACACACTAATAATGCATTGAATCTTTGGACATTTTGGTCCAGAAATACCTTCATTGACAATTTAACCTATAAGATTCGTCATCGTACCGTTCCATAAACCCAAGAAAAGTTGCTTACAAATAAAAGGAGTGGCTCACAAAGTTTGGAATACTCACTGTGCATATATTAATGCGAACATTCCATCCTGCCATCAACTTTCTGGTGGAACAAATGCTCCAGGGAACGCATCTCATATATCAATCAAGATATTACTTTTCATTAGTATAGCTCAACAGTCATTCTTGAAACACAAGATGCACCAGAACTGCAGTACTTCTATGGAACTGCCCCTGTGTGTCAGGGATGTACAGTAATAATAATCTATTTTTTCACAGGGCAGCCAGACCAGACCACTGATTACAAATACTTTGATGCATGAGATTTTCTTGACCCAGGACTCTTTATTTGATTCCAAAAACAGGGTTAATGATTAGGGAGTTCTTCTGATTACAATGCAGTTAAATTCCCAACAAAAAACCACATGTTTTTAACAGTTAAACTTATTCAAATTGATAACAGTTCAACTTATTCAAACTGCATAATGTTTTCAACAGTTAAACTTATTCAAATTGCATGACAGTTCAACTTATTCAAACTGCATAATGTTTTCAACAGTTAAACTTATTCAAATTGCATAACAGTTCAACTTATTCAAACTGCATAACGATGAATGAAGGAATTTGCAATAATGTCTACCCATGGCCACTATGTTTCCCTCTTAATAATTATGTCGTTGTGTCGCGCAACTTCTGAGGTATTATATGAATCCAGACCCCACACAACTCCTTTTTATTGCCAACGCACACCGAAATCTTTTGTACATAACCCACATATTCCTTGTGTTTGAGTGTTATTTGCCATGCTTGTGTATCAATAATTGATGTCCCAGTGTGGTGCATACCAGAAAGATAATTATTATAATTGATGTCCCAGTGTGGTGCATACCAGAAAGATAATTATTATACATTGATGTCTCAGATGGCATGCAGATATTCATCAAAGTTCCAGAGTACATTAACAATGGCGGCCGCACGACTTCAGAGCACTTTTGACGCCCTCCAAAATTTTCTAGAAATCTCTGTTACTGACTGCCCATATCTTTGATTTCATAGATTCGACCGTTGCACGCACTCGCAGTCAACTATACGATTCAACGTGTTTCCCAAACATTATACTACAAGAACTTATTCCCATGTATTTGTTCAACAGGAATCACTGGTAAATATGGCATTAAGAATCATTAAGAATCATTTTATCATACCAAACATTAGCGAATCATAGCCGTATGTCCAAAGAAAATTTAAGCTATGAGGAAAAACCAAACACAGGTTATTTTCCAATGATTTTCTGCCAGTCATTTCTGCCACCGGCCCAAGGGAGGAGGGATTAAGAGATCATTAGGTAGTACAAATTGCCCCGATCAAATTTGAAGTGCTTAGATATATATATATTCATCTAATTCTTCTATGATGATAGAAGAGTGAAAAAATAATTGTACTCGCACTAAATTAGTGCATACACACTTGAAATATTTGTCTTTAAAAATATTGACCTTCTATAAAGGTAACCAATCTCAAACTTGAGTATGAATATTTTTACATATCTCAACATTGTGTTTATATGTCAAACAGTTCATTTTCACTTTGAGGATCAGAGTTGAAGATGTTGTGAGCAAAAAAAAAGTAAAGGATAGTAAAATAAATAGAGTTGGAGAAGAAATTAAAATATATATATATATTAAGAAATAGTGCTTAGAGAAAATATTTTAATAAAAGAAATTAATAAATTGGAAATGAACTTTATATTTGAAATTCATTTAAAAAAAATTCATGAAATATAATAATATTGAGTTTCCCAATACTCACAACTTATAACACTCAACCATTTGAGCTAGTTCACAAGGCTACTTTTATTTTATTATATATGTCAATTTTCTTTATTGTTTCTCAACCTCTTTCTATATTTTTATTAGACTCCATTACTCAATTTAACTTTAAAAATATTCCTTAGTCATTTTTATTTTAATTATTACTTTTATACTTCTATTACCATTTTGAATTAAACATTAACCAATTTTAATTTTTACCATTAATTTTATATATATATATATATATATATATTTTTAAGTAGTTCATAAACCCTAAAATTAAGGTCCTCTCCTCTTTTATTCATTATTTTCTTTCAGTAGTCTTTTTTTAATCATTTTCTAACTAAAGGTCCCTTTCCAATTCATTAAATTTTTTTCTTAAATAAATTTTTTTCTAACAATTATTTCTTAAAATATATATTTTTTCTAATAGCTATTAAGTTCCTCCAATTCTTTTTTATTTCAGTGTTCCTAACTTCTTTCTTACAACTTCAACTTTAATTGTGAACATGGGTGGAGTGCCCACTCAAAACTAGTCAATTTATTTCATCATTTTTAACTTCTTTCTTACAATTTCAACTTTGATCCTGAACATGGGTAGAGTGTCCACTCAAAACAAGACACAATGCATATCAAACACACCAAATATCAATGTTTAAAAAATAGTAATATAAAACTTCAAAAGTAAGACATAATTTTTGTGGAGATTGCTATAAAAGGGGATGTATTATTTGTATAGATGTGATGCATGAGGACTCAAGGTATTTTCAAATTAAGAAGAGATATTTATATTTTAAAATACATCTTCACAACAATTATATTTGAAATAATAAAAAGAAAAATGGATAACAAAGTGTTAGACTAAGACTTTGAAACCATTTTAAAAGAAGGAAAGAGAATGTGGTGCTAAATGCACTTTTAAGAAAAGAATAGGAAGCAAAGGAATTACATTATGTTATCTTCCTAATAGGACATGGTTGGGTGAAAGAAAAAAAATGACAGAATGAAAACTTGTAGTAATTTATTCAATAAATACAAAAAGTCCTTAGTGCATCAATAAATTTGTGTGAAAAAACAAGTGAGAGATGATCATTAAGACCTTGGGTCTTCAAGAATCATTAACCACACCAAGTCAATACCAATAAGAGGTCTTAATGGATATTGTCATTGTATACCAAAGTATTAAGGGAATAACACCATCATGATAATGGTCGATTGATTCACAAAGTATGCATGTTTTTTTCTTAGGTTCTTATCATTGTAATCATAGAATTTATGGAAAAAATATAAGATCCAATTATTACTAGTAATTTTAGACTAATTTTTTTCCTTGTTTTAGTGGTAAATTGGTTCACATATCCTCTTAACATCCTAAATATCATGGACAAATGAAATGTCTAGAAGGTTGTCACTATTACTTTACATTCGACAAATAGTCATAATGGGTTTTAAGTGGTTACATTTTGTAGAATGGTGGTTTAATAATTCCTTCTATACTTCATCCATAATATTCATGTTTATCGCATTCTATGGGTATCATACTACATCGCATCACTATTCATAGAAAAAATAAGGTTCAAGTAGTGCAGGATCACAATAAACACCAATATAAGTTTGCTTAACCACTGAAGGACAACTTGTCTGTACCACAAAATAGGATGAAACAACAAGCATATTAACATCCTAATGAAAGCAACTTTGGCACAAGGGATTGGTTATTTCTATTGCTACAACCATACAAACAAATTACCTTAAATCATTAATAAAAGAACAATAATTATCATCCAAGTACTATGGTCACTATATGGTCACTACAAGGTGTTGCATATATTTGTAAGTATGGCTTATATATTAGAGTTGCCTCCATTTTTCATGTGTATATGGTATTCCATGATTCTTGTTTCAAGAAAGTAAGTAGTGACAAGATCCCATGTAGTTGGCTATTCTACTAAAGCTTGATAAAAAACAAAAAAATTTCTACTAGAACAAAAAAATCATGGAAACATGAATCAAGAAACTAAGGACCAAAGAAATTATTGAGTACCATATCAAGTGGAAGAAATTTAGAGAATAAGATGTGGTTGGAGAAGATGAGTACAAGTTGAAGGTGTAAATCTATATATTAAAATTAGTAACATGAAAAGAAAAATACAAAATAAAAAAAAGCAAAGATTTTTTTACTTCAAAAACTCTTTTATGGGAAACCAACAACCAAATTACCCTCAACCAATTATCCAAACTTAAAAAAACAAAAAACATGCCACTTGAGTACATTATCCAAACCAACCAATTAACCCACCTTCTTTTGTTCTCTTTAATGCTTTTTTAGATTGACCTCAGTGGATGATTTAGATAAATGCGATTCCATATATTTCACTCCTATGGGATAATATTAGTTACTTAAATAGTTGTAATTATTATTAAATTTAAGGTATTATTCAAGTATCATTCAAATCTTTGATCAGATATTTATGGACATTGCACCCCATTATTTTGTAATGCTGGACCTACATCACAAGTGTTAAGAAATCATGATCAAAGTCACCCTAATATTAAAAATAATAATAAGAAAAGTGATAACACATGTCGTTCTATTTGTTACACCGACTATAAATCAATTTCACTCTACATAATATTGGTAACCTTGTCCATACTTACAAGACACTCTATTCCATTAAAGGTTATCATTAACTTCTTTAATTTGTTTTGTTTTATTTATACCTTTAAGTAATAAGGGTTATTTGTAATGTAAATATGTATCACATCCCATTCTTCACCACTTTGAATACATTATAATTAAATTTAAGTACCAATCATTACTATAATTCATTTAAGTATAAAGATATACACAAATAATTAAGTTCTCACCAATAACTTTTTTTCTTAATCTCCTTTTCAATTAAGACTTTCCCTCAAATTTATTGGTGTACCTGTCCTCCCATAAAGCACATTAATATCCACTTCAATCAGATACTCACTAATATAAACTATGAGCTAATAAACCATATATACCTCAATTATTTACCCCTCAAAACATAATCTCTACCTAACAAATGTCTACAATGACTTCAAATTCCTTTCCACTAATCAAGGATAATTTTAGGGGAAAAATTTAGCTCATGGGCTATTTTTAGGGGTTTTTCTCCCAAAAAAGATTTGCCATTTTGCATTTTTTGAAGCCCTGTTTCTCCCAATTTATATAAACGATATAAAATCCTTGGAAATTAAAATATTTTTTGAAAAATATCGCCAAACATTTTATAGTTGGTGTTTTAAGAATTGGTAAGATTCGCCAACATTTATACACTTATAAATCAGTATGGTTCCTTAAAATCACCCCTACCACTAACCACAATGCTCTTGTACACTCCCATTTCCACTAACCACAATGCTCTTGTACAATCCCATACAGTTCAACCACATGAATGAAGTAGTGCTAAGTGCATCAAAGAATTTGACAAAAAAAAAAAACCTCCTTTGCATGCATTATGTAAGAAATTCTTTATTTCTAATATCTAATATATCCTTAATGCATTTCCTTGGATGACAATCGCCTACATGTCAAAGTCAAACACATTTGAATAAAATGATATGTATGGAAAGGATAATCATATAATAGTCTTGATTTCAAATAAATATATCTAACCATGATAGTTGAATTATACATTTTGGCTCAACCATGCACTTTCTTAGTTTAAATATATTTGGTTTTATGTTGTTGTTGAAATTATCTAAAAGCAATAAAGGTAAAATGAATGGAAACACATAATGATGAATTATACTTTCTTAATGTTAGAAAACCAGAATAAAACAAGGTGGGTTGCTAAAGGAAAGAAGTCTCTTCTTTTTGTCAAACATTTATGCAATAGGAATGTGCATTTGTATTGTAAAGATTTGCATGAGTACTATAAGCTCCATATTGCCACATCGATTTGTCCAATGCAGCTTTGGTCAATTAGGAGAAGCGAGGAAAATTCCATTCCCTCTATGACCATTCAAGTAGTTCGATCTAATCAGCATGAATAATACTAATAAATAACACTCTTAAACTTAGTTTTATAAGCGCACTAAGAAATGAAGGATTATGCAAGATGTTAGAGGCTGGTCGCTTGGGTTTTATGCCATGCGTTAAGTTATTGATTGTTTAACCCTTAATACAGTGAAAGGTAATGTGCAACATTTTTCAACGTAGAAACAACTCATAGTCACAAAACAAGCTTCTAGTGCTCCTAAATGGAAGGTTTCCTTATTGGTGTCCAAGGCGATGTTAAGTCTAATAGAAATTGCATTAAATTTTTTAGTGTCAGAATTAGGTTTACGTTTACCTTGTCCCACTACATGTTAACGAGAGGCATGCTCAGAACAGGTGGAAAAAAATAAAGTAGATTGATAATATGACATCCTTATATCATGGCATCGCCACCAGACATGTTTTTTCTTAATAGAATGCAAGGTAATTATCAGAATTTAAATAGAAATTTAATTAACTCTTGATTACCAAACCTTGTGATGAAATGATCGATATTGTACTTCAAGAAAGGTATCCTAATTATCGAGCCTTGTGATGAAAGGATCGATATTATAGTAAAATAAATGTATCATCAATATTGAAGATTGATTATCATTGAAATTGGCTTTATATACTTATGATAACTCTTTTAATCAACAGAATAAGTGAGAGTTAATTGAGATGTCGGTTGTTATTTATACTTGAATGAGTTGTAAAACCAAGTTTAGATATGTGTGCTAAAAAAGTGAACTTTAATGGGAATATAAATAGTTTAATGTTTCTACATATAGTTGAATTTGTTAATTGGATAATAGTATGTATATAGTTTAAATGATATATATATATATATATAGCTTGAATTTATGAAATTACTAGAAACATAAATTGTGTAACTTGAATCAAATTAGTATATATATAGCTTAAATGATTATATATTGGTTTGAATGTATGAAATGGATTGGAATATAAAAAGTTTAAACATTTATTTGATTTGTAAATTGGATTAGAATATATATAGATTAGAAGAAACCAAAATGTATCTTATATGAAGCTCAACCAATTTGACATCTCCTTAGAAACCAGTTTAATACATAGTTTTTAAAGTTGTTATGCTAAATAAAAGTTTAATTTCTTTTCAACCACAATGCTAAGAACAAATTGTTTATATCTAAAGGTATGTTATTTTTTCTTAGAATAACGAGCTGGTGGAAATGTTTTGTTACTCATCACGAGACTAAAAGTTATATATTCCTCTAACAAATGATCGTTGCATGCCATGGAGGTGCTCTTATCAAGTCACATTCAATGCATGCATCACAACTAATGTATTTTCTAGCCAAGTGGTTCACGATGTGAAACATTTGGTGTTTGTACCATGAAAAACGGGTAAGAAGATCACTTCAACTATTGAATTAGAGGGTCCACTAGATGGTGTATTTATTCTACAATGGAATGAGTAAGTTGGATTAGTGGAATTTTAAACCCTTGTTGTAGAAGATCATTCAACCAATTGGGTGAGCGAGTTCAAAGAGGATGAGGGTATTAGACCTCTACAGGAATGTAAAAGAAATTGCAGGTTCAAAGTCAATTGCTTGTTTCTCTGAACGCAGATCCAAAGGGAAATTTGGTAGGGTTCTGCCACAATCATTCCTGAAAAAATAGGAGAACTGGTAAGGAAATTTTTTAATTCTTTCATGTTAAATTGCATGGGAATAATTTGTACCTTTGTAAACCCGGAGGAAGTTGAAAGTGCTTAAAATAACATAGCCAGTTCCTAAGAGGTGTCGAGTACTTTGTAAAAGAAGAAGTACATTTAAGGACATAATCCAGTTGAAAGAAGTAATTATTAGGCAAGAGAAAGTGGTAATATGCATAGATTACCTCATAGATCTTGATTTATAATCTTTCTTCACGCATCTACCAATCCTTGATCAATTTCATCATTGCTATAATTGAGTTTCGGGGAGCTTGCTTCGCTCAACGGAGTCCCCCCTTGACCACCCAAACCCATTTCTTATTATTTTGAGAGTTCATGTGTCGCACTGAAGTGTTTGTAGGAGGGAGGAATGTCATGTAGTAAGGCATGTTTGAGGGAAGGAAGGATGGATTGACAACGGAAGAGGAAGGCACGGAGATGAAAAGAATAGAGGTTGATTTTGCAACGACAGGAGAGGGTGTATAATAATTTCTATGGAGGTACTTATGTCCTCTTGTATATGAATCCTCAAGACAATAGAAGCTATTGTAAATACTTCATCCTGAGGTTAACAAACTATTATGTGAGTCGTTAGGTTCAAGGTTTGTTTAATCTTGAAAAATATGCGCTTTCCCATTCACAATCCATGAGATATAATGCCATATAGAAATAGGTTATTTCATCCTTCCCAAGCACCTTGTCTTTCTGGAGAATGCGAGCAGGAGTTCCAGAGGTGACTCCATTAACTCATACTTTACTCAGATTTTATCGTTTGCATTTCATTATAATATGTTTCTCCACTAAATATAGTAACATTTCTAGCAATCATGCATCCAAATTGTCCTTTCTATTAATTGTTGATATAATTCTTTTTAGTTGTAGAAGCAGAAACAGAAACTTGAACATACACTTTTTTTTTTGCATTTTCATGAGAAAAGAAAAGAAAGCCGATTGGTGGGTGATATGCATAGCGCAATTTCTCCTGTACCGAATATGTTGGATTTTAAATTCCAAATTCTAAATTTTAGCCAACTATCAAGTCAGTCAATTTTTAAAAATCCTGAAAAAATATTTTCAAACATTTCTAGGATTTTCTTGAATCACATTTTTCCTTTTTGAATAGATATTTAATTCCAAACCGAGCAAAATTCTTGGTGAATATACAATATAGTCTAGACTATAGTATTAATTAGTTGAATTGGATGCATTATGTGTTTGTAGATTGTGGCATTTTTTCCAACGATCATTCATAGCGCCTATTAGAATAGAACAGAGGTAGTTGACTACCAGATTTGCACAAAGAATCATCAGAGGAAACAAACAGCAAAATAAGTGCCTTAAATATTATAACATTAACACAAGTACAATCCTATAAATAGTTTTTATTAGTTTCTTACCTATCCTGGTGGGTTTTAACTTGAAAAGGTGATCAAAGCTCAAAGTGTATCGGACGTGCAAAAAACTCTTTCTAGGCTCATCTAGCAGAAGACTCTTGTTATGGCCATCTATCATTGCCAAATTTAGTAATAAGATGTGTGTTTTCTTCCTCGATGAAGAAGAGATGAAATTCACGGTTCCATTAACTGGCATTCATCCAGAAATTGTAGACCTATTCGACCTTTGCTTCAATAATAAGTGGCCTTTCCTTGGCCTTTGAGAATGGCTACATAGGATCTGGCAGTGCAGGTGCAGATAATGAAACATGTGTGCTATGGTGGTGCAGCAATGTAAGTACCATAACATGAACACATGGATAGGAGAACATGAAACAGCCATGCTACTAACTACTAATCCTGGATATTAATTGTATCATAACATTTAATGTCAGAGGTAATGCTAGACTAATTTCTAGCATTACTGGGTTTTATGAAAATTATTCACCAATCTTAATTTTATCCTAATATTTTTAGGAACAACAAATGCCCAGCTTCGATATGAGGCCAAATAAGAGCACAAATTACAGAATGGTGGAGAAAAACGTTGTCATACTTTGAAATAAAAGCACGAATTGCATGATTGGTTGAGAACAAAAAGGTTGTCATACTTTAAAATAAAACTTATGATAAATGTTTAAACTTTGTATTGGTTTAAGTGCAAAGTAATCAAAACGGCGACAATCTGATTTATAGAGTCCCTGTTAGTCAATGGCATGGACTAACTAGCCGATGGTGGGGACTAAAAAGAGAATTATTCATATAGTTTAGAGCATAACTATTAAAAAGGGACAAACCTTCATAAAGATATGCAATCATGTGTTTTCCCTACCAAAATCACCTTTCTTCCTCAAAATATTTTTAATGTTTCTTGCTAATCTAGTGGGACATATAATGTTCCTTACAACATATTTCATTGCATTCTCTCTAACTTTGTTAATAACCATGGAATACGTAGTGGTTTTATGACACTAGAATATTGTCTCAAATGCCACATATATTGGCTTCCTCAGTGTCACTTCTAACTTTGGTAATTTGAGCTTTGTTACTCCTCACATAGAAAATTCATCATAAGCATTTTATGGCATTCTTCCCAATATGTGTTGTGTTAAAAAAATGAGCTACTAGAATTTTCTCATTGTATGGAATTTGATTGAACTATATGTGTTACCGAGAATATTTCAATCAGTGCAGACACAATTTGTTCCCCTAGCATGCATGGTGCAAATATAGAACAAAAGGACACAACGATGTATCCTCTCCCTAGATGACTGAGCTACTTGGATGTCAATCTCTCCTTACCTTGAGTTTGGAATGTCGTCTTTGTTTTGTAGATCCTTGTGCAGTCAGTTGTACCTGTAAAGAACACAAAACACAAGATAAAAGATGAGAGAAACAAAATAATTCAGTGATCTATACTAATGATAAGGGAAACTAGTAATAAACAATCAATATCAACATGAATCATTTATGGGAAAGGGAAACATGTTTGTATTAAGAAAAGGTAAAAGAAAGCTACAGCCACAGCCTTGATGTTGAAGCTTTGATTTTATAAGATATTTTGACTCACTCACACATACACTAAAAGATAAGCAATATCTCACTCACACCCACTCTCTCTTTTCCTCCTATACCGAACTTGAATCCAACATCATAAAGGTGTTATATTGGTGCTCCCCTCACATGGTCCATGTAGCTTTCTTTTATAGTCCAAAGGAAGCCCAAATGGGTTGATATATTTTGGGAGGAAGGTAGGGAATGATCCATAGGGGTTAGGAGGTCAAGTGCCAGCTTTCCCAGGTGGTTAGGATCATCCTCCACGAGATATTTTTCCTAGAAGCTTCTTGAAACTTCTCTTTTCTGCCATTTTTGGACTGCCGACGCTCTTTGCAAAGGATAGGTGCATCACTGCTCCTTGTGGACAGGTGACAGGAGCCATCAACACACCTTGTCAATGGAAAAAAGGTGCCTTTCCCTGTATGATGCTCTAATCCAAGAGGAAAAGTGCGCTAGACTTCCTAGGATTGAGCAATAAGGCCCCAAAAAGATATTTTGGTCGGGGACTTCAAGGGATTTTAGCATTAGGACAATTTTTGGGTGTAACATAATCCCCCCCAAAGTATCATAAGCTATAAGAATGTGATAAATGAAATTATTTTCTAGATATTGATCTCGGTATCAGAGGCAAAAGAGATATGAGTAAATACTTGATGTGGGACCAATCACCAACTATCTAACTCAAATATGGCTGCAGACCAATACACTACAGATCCATGAATAATGACTATGTCATGGATACTAACAATACACTATAGATCCATGAACAACAAGATTCAAATCGGAACATGGCTACAAAACATACAAAGTAAATCCATGTTATCATGACTCAAAATCTGAACATAACCACCATACATACAATGTGGATCCATGCGATGACTCCAACCAATACTCCATCACAACCCGAAGATAGGCACATATTCAAGTGAATACCTAACCATTTAGGGTCTTCATTCCAATCCCAAAAGATACGATTCTATCCATGTCAATAAATGTCCCAAATTCAAACATGGTATCAACCACTTGATTACCGGTCATTGATGTATACCGTTAACAAGCGCGATGGAAATCACCATTTATGACAATGATTCCCAAGGTATCCCATTACATTCCTCTAAATGTGAATAAAGGACTTGAATTCAAACATTCGGTGGAATATTCCAATCAGAGGCCATTAATGAAAATACACTCTTAAAAGCGAGGAAACCTGCCATTAAGGCATGCAGGCTTCAAGGTACTTAACTTGGTTTGTAAGTCCAATTCTCGGATAATGTGTTGGAGTTGATAGGAATAGACTGATCGAAGGAGGTCCATGATGTTTCCCCCATAATTGACATGAAACGGGAACAAAATATGATGTTGAGGTGACGAAAACAACCATAGGATTGACTCAGATGTAACTGACTCGAAGGAAGGTAAGGAAACTGTAGAGGAGTTTTTCCTTGAAAATTGAACGACACGACAAATGTCTTGGCATCATTGAATCAATGAGGTAGATACCAGATGTAATGCAAGGATAGGACGATGCATTATTTGAATTGACTCAAAGGAGTTAAATGAATCACGAAAGTGGATCAACTCGATAACAAGCTGAATACCCAATTGTTTGAAATGAAAATGCAGACATGTTCCATGCTCAAGGGTGGACTATGATATACCATTAATACAAATGAAAGATGTTCCCCATTCCCTTAATTTCCCCATCGTGAAGGATGATTATCTCTTTTCTTTTTACTGAGCTTGAAAAGGGTAAAAAATGCTCGATGTAACTCATCAAGTGATAAGTCCATTCCCATATGTTTTATGAACCTGAGAAAGGAGGGGTTCATTCCCATAAAACATCCTTCATCGTGTAATTTTAAGAGTCCAAGGAAGGTAAAATCAGTCATAGTTTCATGTTTAGAGAATCTGAAATGACTAAGAAGACTCTAGGGTGGTGGAATTTTTCTTAAATTTAGTCCTTGAGGCCCGAAAAAAGTATAAAATGATGACTAGGATAACTCTTATAGTTGCGATAAACTAGAGTGTACCTTTTTCGTAAATGAGTCTAATCGATCCAAAAAAGGGGTAAACTATCACTGACTAGATGATCTTTCAAATACTTTACAAGCGTAAAAGTCCATCTCGCTTGGCGATCTTTTTCGTGTTTAAAGAGTCCCGAAAAGAGCTCAAAGTTGTCTTCATGAGGGGTTCTCTATTCAATAATCCATTTTAATGAGTCTGAAAAAGCAGTAAAAGAACACTCGATACCTCTTCACTGGGTGTTTAACGAGAACGACGAAGGTATAAAAAGTGCTCGGTGATTTTTCAACTTAAAGCAGAGTGTGAAAAGGACAAAAAGAAACTCACTCATAGCTAAGAAAGTCCAAAAATACCATGAAATATCCAAAATGATGTTAGAACATGCTTACCTTGGAAACTATAGAAAAACATGAGAAAAACCCTAAAAACATAATTATTGCACTAATTATTTTCAATAAAAAATTAAAAATAACATACAAATAGTGGAATAGTAACAATTTTTTCACCATTGTGTTTTTACTATTGACATTTGGGTAAAACTTGTAAATAAGAGAGGATTTTGTGGTGGAGATTTCGGGAGCTATGAGCCTTTCTCTGATCAAACTGTCTAGACCAGGTGATAACCAACACCTAGCTCTTTGCTTTCATTGTTCAATTTTTTACTTTCAACTTGATTTTTTGGTTTTTTGAGGTGGAAATCGAAAGGGTGAGAGCACGCGCAGCCTGACGCCCTTTTCTCTTTCAGTAGGTGCACTGACGCACCCCTCAAAAGGAGGAAGAGAACCAAAGGCACTATGTACCTTAAGAAAAAGAGAATCATTGTTCTGTTCCTTTTAAGGAAAGGTTTTCAGTGACGAGGGCCTCTAAAAAAAAAAAACGTAAGCAAAATTTTGAGATTCTACCTCTTGATCTTGAGTCTAGAAAGTGTTTAATGGGTGTTTCATTGGTTTTTGACATGTATTTGACTCCCAAGATTGTGATATGGAGAGAATGGGAGCATGGCCTTGATGACACCCAAGCGGTAAATTATCCCATTACCGTGATAGATTTGAGAGAATGTGGGCTCCTGAAATACTTCAGGGTCCCACGGATGAGGGCCTATGTGTGGCTGTTTGAGTACTTGATCTGAATGTGGGATCTCGACCAACAACATTTTTAGGTTGGGACCGAAATATTGACCATTTATGTCGAGTACATCTACTTATTGACTGGATAATCCTGAAGGGGAAGTACAATGGTAATTATAGGTCCCAGGGGTGGAGAGATGTCTGTGGACCATCTCATAGATGAATACTGTGTGGTGGGGACTAGATCTAGGGAGGAAAGATCCCTATCAAGCATACTGTAGACCGAACTATGATGACTATTTCCTTCAATATAGAGAAGGTAGCAGGTAGCATGTCTTACCACCAGACCAGTCATGCTCACATGCTATATGTGGTGGAGTGTATGGATCCTACCATATTCAACTGGTGTGAGGGGATTATAGTCAGTCTCAAAGATTAGTTGATGAAGTGTCAGAGGGGGGAACTAGAAAATTTTTGCTACAAGGCAGTAGTGGTTTCCTTCTTCCTTGATCGGGTGCCAATGATGTGACCACGAGTGCCTTTGAACAAGCTGGATGTAGAGGATCCCATGATGTTGAGATGGGTCGAGGCCATGTTCCAACATGGTTGCAGTGGAGGTCCCACCATCACATACTGTCCAGTATTTTTTGATTGGATTTGAGACCAACTACTAATGTTTAAGGACTATGCCTACGTTGGAGTAGACTTCAAGGGTGACCCTGATCTCCCATTTCCAGAGGGAGATCAGTGGGATGATCGAGGTAAGAAGAATACCATTCCATGTGCTTTTATTTTATGTTGTATTTCATTTTTTTGTTCATTTTGAGGGATACTGATTCATACAATGTTGTTTTTATGGACATAGGACCTTCCTGTCCAATGAGAACCTCACCCATAGAGAGGAAAGGAGAAGTGATGGAGATGTCTGTCAGAAATGCGGAGGCTGAAAAAGAGCTTCGAGTGATTGAGGACAATCTTCGGTGGCTCACTGTGGGAGTACCTGAAATTTCGATAGATGATCTTCCTATGCGTTATCAGCACCATACTATAGGAGTATCTGGACTCTTTGGGAGGCTACTCCACCGAGTGACCCATGCTATGATGTGCTACCACAAGCACGAGGATTAGCCCAGAGTGGCTTCCTCATTTTTGTATTGTATTTATACTGAAAGATTCAAAGCTTCATATTTTTCCCTTTTATATGTACTAGAGACTTGACAGCTCCAAATTTTGGGTGGAATTAAATCTTATGGCTTCAGTTTGTATCTCAACACCAGTTTATATATACAAAAATTATTTATAGATGTGTGTGTGAGAGATGTTTTATTTCTATGAATGGATACTTATGTATTTATGTGATTCAATGCATGAAATCAATATTTGAAATGAACTTCACATATGAGAAAGATACCAATCCAATACAAAATTTTCCAATGAATTGCCTATTTTGTTTAAATGTCTCAGGGTGTGATGGTAGGAAACATGTTCAAAAGACCTTTCCAAAATCCAAACTCTTCGAAATGTGCAAATAAGTAGGGGCTTCCTGATGTGTATACTCGATTTAACTGATGTAAAACTAACTATGAATCTAGGTAAATCCTAATTTGACTCACATCACTAGCTAGAGCTTCAGTCAACAAACCAATCACTGCATGGTACTCTGCAAGATTATTTTAGCGGGACCCAAACAAGTTCCTCCTGAGCTCACCAGATCACCGGTAGGAGAGTACAATACCCATGTTTTCGATGCGAGATTCAAGGTGTAATGACTAGCACCATCCACAAAGCTGAAATAAGCGGTCATCTGTTCATTTTAAACATAACACTACATAATCAGGCTTGTCTAAGACACATATTACATTCACACCAAATCCACACTTCAAACCACATAGCACTCTATAAAACACTATATACAGAAAACCTATGCTAGATGACCTAGGAATAATATTTCTTGAGGTAGAGACCATTCACAGGGACTTCACTTAGTGAACCTCTCACATAGCACGTGCAATCATGGGATTTTAAAGAATANTTTTGTTGAAACCCCCTCCCAATACTTAAAACCTCCTCCCCAACCCTTTTTATACCTCAATCCTTATAAACCACCCTACCCACCCCCACCTTAAACCCCTCGTCCCCCCTAATACATGCAATATATTGGTTCAATTTTTTATAATTTTAAAACCCACAATATGAACTAACGTGATAGGATATTGGTCAAAAAGTGAAGCCCCTATGAGACCATTGTGAGGCTCTCCCAGGGGTGTTCCATCATAATCCATTAATTCATAACCTCCTTTCTCCAATACATGACTGACAACATAGGTCCCATGCCACATGGATTCCAAATTTCCACCTCCCAACTTATCATGTGTGATTTGGTCATATGTCAGGACCAGGTCACCTTTGCTAAAGAGGCAAGGTTGAATGGATCTGTCATCTAAGCTTTAATTCATCATTTATGCACCTCATTTTCTAAGGTGGCATCTTGACAAGTCATTGATCTTGTTCAAATATAAGAACTGTTCTTCCTCTAGAGTAGTGTTGGGTATAAATTCTATGACAATATTTAGAGAAGGGATTTCACATTCTATCATAAGAGTAGCCTCCAACCCATACACTAACTGGAAAGGTGTGAAGCTGTTGGATGTTTTGACGATAGTCTTGTATGCCTATAATGCGAAAAATAGTTGTAAATTCCAATTGGATTTGGATCGTCGTACCATCCATTGAAGCATGGTTTTCAACACGTTATGGATAGCTTCAACCTGGCCATTGTCTTGCAGGTACTAGGGTGTGGAGTTGTTGTGGCTCAAACGTAGTTTGGAACTCAGTACTGACATCATTTTATTCTAAAAATGTGAACCATGATCGATCACAATAGCCCGAGGGACTCCGAATCTAGCGATAATGTGGTTGAAAAGAAATAGAGCAGCCATTTTTTGTATTTGGAATACGTAGGCATAGCTTCATCCTACTTTGTAAAGTAATCCATAGCTATAATTATGTAACCATTCCCTCTAGGATGAGGTAGGATTACAGTGCATGAAATCAATGCCCCATTTTTCGAATGGAACAACAAATATGATGGGATGCAACAAAGTAGGGTGGGTGTGCTTTTTGTATGTGAAAAGGTGATAGGGTGTGTATTTTTTGATAGCCTCCATACAATATTTGAAGATCAATGGCAAAAATTACCCAACACATAAAATTTTCTAGGCAATAGCCATCCTAGAAAGATGACCACCACGAGCTCCAGAGTGACAGTCATTTAAAATTAATTCAGCCTCCTCACGAGTTACGAAACACCATAATAAGATGGTGCAATGTATCATTAATGATAAGATAGTACTTATCATGATGATGAATATGACGACGTTCATATTGGGTTTTATCGAGTTGGAAGCGTTGAGTCTGGAGATAGAGAATCAAATCTCCATACTAGGGGTGATACGTACTAATGAGAAACAATGATTCATCTAGAAATGAATCAAAGGGATCTGTATCCTCAATAATATGGGTAAGGTCACAAATAAGCTCCATGAAGATGAGGGACTTCTTAGAATTGGATTTCACAAATTCAAACTAAAATTCCTCGAGGATAACAATCCAACTAGAGTATTTTCCTCCAAGTGCTTGAGTCAAGCTATATTACATGGGGATGGAATCTGCATATACCATGGTTGTACGAAGCAAAATGTAATGACAGAATTTCTGGACCGTGATGACCGTGGACATAGATAACTTCTCCACATGTGAATACCATGTTTCAGAGTCCATAATACTCTTACTAAGGTAGTAAATCACATGTTCATGGTCGTGTTCATCTATTTGAACCAGTACCATGTCAATGGTGGATAGGGATGCAACCACATACAAGGAGTATTCCTTGGTATAATTGGGTAGTTGTGGAACTGGTGCATGTGTAATGGTGTGTTTGAGAGTGTTGAATGCATGTTGCACCAGGCCATCCCAAATGAAGGGTGTATATTTTTTTAATAAATGAATGAAACCATGGGTCTTTTCGGTGTAGTTACAAACGAATCGACGTAAAAAAATTTCCTTCCCTTGCAAAATTTTGAGTTCGTAGGTGGGGGTAAGGCCAAGATGGCTTCAATTTTCAATGGGTATATACAAATGCCATCCTTGGAAACAATGAGACCAAGTAGTATGTTAGTCTCGACACAAAAAATACACTTATGTGGATTCAACTGTATGTTGTAATGGAGGTACCTCATAAAAATGGCACTCATATGATCAACATGGTGATCTCACTGTTGTGAGTGAGCAGTCAAGTCATTAAGGTAAGGTCCCACAATCTGTCTAATGTCATGGAAAGCGTAGGACATGGCACATTGAAAGGTAGCGCCATCATTCTTTTGACCAAAAGGTAACTTATTAAAGGAAAAAGGTCCCCCATGGTAAAATTAAGTCATTTTTATGTTGATCAGACAGGAGTATCTCTACCTGATTGTATCTAGAAAAACCATCCATGAATGAAAAGATGATGCTTCTAGCGTCGTTATCGATGATTTGATAAATGTAAGGTGTAGGGAAGTTATCCTTAGGAAAATCCCTATTAAGTTCTTGGAAATCGATACAAAACCTAATTTTTCCCTATTTTTTATTCACGGGTACAATAGCTGTCATGTCCCTATTCCAATAGGTATACTAGTTGACAATATTTCACGTGCATACTAGTTCCCTAGGTGGGGGAGGAGGAATTAAATATTGAAATAAGGGATCTATGGTACCCAAGAGAACCTTAGTTTATCATTTACACATAATAAATATGGATAAAATAAAGTGGCATTTATTCATAAGGACATTTGGAGGTCTATGGGGGCCTTGGGTGGCTAGATTCCTCCTTACACATGTCATGACTTAACCCCAAATTTGAAATTATGAGTGATGTAATGTTCTCAGAAGGTGAATATTCATCAAATGACATATCATGATCCCAAGGATTTGAATGGGTGAGGAAGAGTAACTCCCCATAGAAGAGGATGAGTCTAGGAAGAAACTAGGTGCCATGTGGAGCTAGATTCCCTTCACTTTATGACAATAATTATGGAATATTATATGAAAAGTAAGACCTGATTGTAGACCTATGACAACTTGACATTTAAGGGATAAAAATATCCTCCAAGATGGCGCACTTGGGACTAGGTGGAAGCCATTCAAATTTGATGGAAGATGAAGGGTTGAAGAGAAGGCCAAGTAGCATGGAGGTTACTAAACACCAAGGATGAGGTGGAGGAAGCCTATGGGGATTAATTATACCTTGGAGTACCTTATTAGGGTTATAAAATTATTCCATGAGTAATGGAAATATATTTTTATCATTTGTGAATTTTCCTTTGGCATTTGGAGAGCATTAGCTTGTCCATTGCATGATGAATGCACACTTACCTTGTTAGTGAGCCAATTTCGAGAGAGTGATATTCTCATCAAATTTGGACATGGGAGAGGCCATTAAGACCTCTCATTGTGATATTTATGGATTTTTTTCTTCATTTAGGAGGCTGCAATTGTTTGTGGCCCATCTTTCCTACCATTCTCTCAATTTCCACTTCCATATTTCCGTTTTTCTATGAAGGTGCACTTGTGTGAATGGTGGTTGAATCCCATTGAGTTCAGTTTATACCAAAGAATGGGTGAATTATTCATGGATCTGTAATATGTATCTCATATTCTCTATAAGTCAAAATCAGAATAAATACATATGCAAATGTCCACATTTGCAAGCTTTAATGTGACTAATTTCCATGTGATAATTTTCCCTTTCAATGGGGATTGTATATCTGATGTATATTGCGACTTGGGTAATTGTTATATTCTATTATAAATATATTGAAATGATTTAAACATTATATATTCATATCTCTTTATTTTGAACCATTATATGCACCATTTATGAGTCGAAGTTGAGCTTTTATGTGTCATTTCCCTTAAGCAAATATCACTGAAATTATGCATTCGAATATGAAGATTTAATCATCTATTGAAGTACTATTAACCATACAATATTAAATTAAATAAAGTATAATTACAGTCCCCATACTCTTTTCTGAAATTTGGGAGGGTTGCATAGGATTTGGAGATCCATTTTTGCCCACACCCCAGGAGGAATTGCATCGTAAATTGCTAGTATTTTTTCCTTTTTGGCCATCATGCCCAAATCGAGTTGCAGATGTCAATGGAATGTAATAAAAATATTTTATTTTATATTTAATATTCCTAATACTCCCCACATCATTCCCTACCAAATTCGAGACCCTCTTGAGCCATTCGAATCCCCCAGAGTCAAAACTAGTCAAGACATTTTTTCCAAAATTATGCCTTTGTTGGGAATTTTTGAATTGGGACATTACAAGTGGTATCAGAGCATGATATTGGAAATTTATATAACTATTTATTCATGTTTTATAATTCTGATCTCCGTCCCTTAGAAACTGATACTGGAGACCTTAACAGTGAAAAGGAAGGAAGTGGAAATGTTAGTTCTTTTTACAAGAAGATTAAGGAAAAACTAGAACTGGGAGATATGGATGACAAAGAAAAAAATGAGGACCTTAATAAATTTATTAAATCATCTATATAAGGCATTCCCAAAAATTTTATGCAAGGATTCTAATTTTTTTCTAGTCAGCTTGGGATCAAGTCATCACTCGAGAGTAGTAGTAGTACACCCCATGATGAGAGGAAGACCCATGGGGAAGCCATTTTTTCGAAGGCTAGAGCTCATAACAGACCCAATGAGTTAAAAAATAAGAATGGACCTGAAATACCTAAGTTTTTAGAGTCCATAGAATGTTCTTACACCACCTATGATGTTAGAGAAGCAACAAATGATTGGCGGCAATTAAGTGATGAATGTAGGAAAGTCCTACCTTTTTATCAGCTCATTAGAGATTCTCTTTAGTTCAAGAAATGAGGAAATGGTATTAGAGAAACTCCTATTAATCATGAGTTAAAATAAACCATGGGAAAAGTAACTATTACTTCCTTTGATGGTTCCTCACAAACGTCTGCTAGTGCTTGGTTGCAAAAATCAACTGTATCTTTTCAATTAAATCCTATGGTTGAAGAAGATACATTGAAAATGGCCATTGTGCATCTTGAAGGGGAAGCTAGTGATTGGTGGTTCCATGGTATTAGAACCTTGGGACATGATCATATTTTATCTTATGATGGTTTCTCCAATGCATTGATGGATATATTTGAGAGGAAAGACCCTAAACTTCCTTTCAAAGAACTAGCGCAATTGAAGCAAGTAGGAACTTCTGAAGCATGCATGTTAGAATTTGAAAATATTTCAGTAATGGTTTCTTATGTATCTATGGCTAGGTTGCTTTTATTTTTTATTGAAGGATTTATAGAAAATTTGAGAGTTCTAGTGAAATCCCACAAGCCAGCTACATTGAAGGATGCCATGAATTTGACAAGGGATTTGCATAATGTCTTTCCACAAACCAAATATCCTCCTAAGAATAATTTTAACTTCCAAGTTCAATGAAGGTAAGAAACCATGGAAAAGGGACTCCTATACCAAAGAAAATAAAGGAGGACCAAGAAAACAAGAAATCAGAATAAAGAAGCTATGTTTTACATGTTAACAACCTTGGGTTCTTGGACATAGATGTGCCAAGGGGAAGGCACACTACATTGAAGTTTTTTCTAGAGATGATGAAGAGGAGGAGAAGTAGGAATAAGTAAAAATTGCAGACCAAGAGGAACTATATGAAACAATAGAATAATAACAACCCACTCTTATACAGGAAAAATTACATCCCTATTGGGTGTGCATAGATTCCACACCTTGAGGCTCAAGGGCAGCATACAAGGCCAAAAGGTCATGGCTCTAGTGGATGTTGGAGATACAAATTCATAGATTTAGCCTGGGTGGAGAGGATAAAGTTACAAGATGAAACTTTTGATGGTTTCACAGTCATCATTCCAGGTAAAAATTCTATGGAGTACTGCACTAAATGGATTCCAAAGCTTCAAGTTACTCTAGGAAATCATACTATCACTGACAATTTTTATGTAGTAAATGTGGCTGATACAAATGTGGTTTTGGGAGTACAATGGTTGTATTATTTAAATACGCATACAATGAATTATCAAGTCCCTGAAATAAGGTTCAAAAATTTGGAAGGGAAACCCATCTTATTGAGGGGAATACACACTTACCCAAATCAAGTGGTGTCCTCTCAGAGCATGAGGTCTATCTTGAGGCATGGAGACATATAATGGGATTTTAAATGTTTAATTACATATCCTAAACCTCACTTGAATATTTCCAAGCATACCAAGGAGATAGAGAAGCTATTGAGTAAGTATGAGAAGGTTTTTGGAGACCTTCCCCCAGGAAGACCACCAAATAGAGGGGTGGAGCATATCATTTAGTTAGATATATGAACACAACCTATCAAAATGCATCCCTATAGACACCCCAAAAGGATTTGAGATGAGATTAAATATTCCATTAAATAAATCTTGGAGTTGGGTCTCATAAGTCCTAGTTCTATCCCATTTGCTTCTTCAGTTGTTATGGTAAAAAGAAATATGGAACCTTGAGAATGTGCATTGATTTTAGAGAATTAAACAAAAATAATGTAAAGATTAGATACCCCATCCCAAGGATTTATGAGCTCATGGATGAGCTCCATGGGGCAATATATTCTCAAATATTGACCTTAGATCTGGTTATCATCAAATTTGAATGAGAGAAGAAGAAATACCAAAGATTGCTTTTAGATGCCACTATGGTCACTTTGAGTTTGTTGCCATGCCCTTTGGATTAAAAAATTCTCCTACCACATTCTGAACATGCATGAACAACATATTCCACAAGAAAATTCTTAATTTTTTACTAGTTTTCTTTGATGACATTATTATTTACATTAAAACTTGGAAGGAACATTTGCCATTATCTAGAATACCTTCTATTTCTCTTAAGGATGTAGCAGAAAATTGGAAAGCCACATTAGAAGTAGAGTATGCATATGGAATTTCTATTTCTCTAATGATGATATGTATAAGGTGTTGGAAGGAATAATCTACTACAAAGGTAGAATCTATTTGGTCACTAAATTTTCTCGTTTCTTTTTTGTTACTACCACTTTCACTGCGGCACAAGTGGCTGAATTAGTTTTTAAAGAAGTTTTCAGATTGTATGGACTTCCTAAGAGCATTGTCAGTGACATAGATAGAAAAAAATTTAGTGCATTTTGGAAAGAACTCTTCAAAATGGTGAGGACAAATTTGACACCTATTACAATCTATCATCCCAAAATTGATGGCCAAACAGAGAGGGTAAAACAATTGTTGGAACGCTACTTGAGGAACTATGTTAGTGGGGGAAAAAAACATGGATAAAATGGTTGCATTTGGGTGAGTTCTGTTACAATACTACTTTTCATGTGTCTATTGGCATGTCTCATTTTAAAGCATTTATGGTTATGATAAATCCAATTTTATCTACCACATTTTTGGTGATAGTATAGCTCCAAATGCTAAGGATTGGATTGAAGAAAGTCAATAAATTTTGAAAGTTTTAAGAGATAACTTGCAAGTTGCTCAAAATCAATAGAAATAATATGTAGATCACCATAGAATGGAGAGACAATTACAAGTGAATTAATTGTCTTATTTGAGGTTGGATCCCTAGAAACAAACCACTATAAAAATTAAAGGATCATAAAATCTCAAACCAAAATTTTATGGTCCCTACAAGGTGATTCGAAAAGTTGGAGAAGTGGCCTATCAATTGGAGCTTCCCATGGGAAGAAAAATTCATAATTCATTTCATGTTTCTTTCATAAATAAGGTTATAGGGATTCATATTTCAGTTTTAGATACTTTACCACATTCGGATGATGAAGGACAACATGTTCTCCTTCCAAACAAAATATTGAGAACAAGGGAGAGAAGACTACGAAGCAGAACAATAAAAGAATATTTCGTACAATGGAAGAATTTTCCTTGTGAGGAGGCCACTTGGGAACATGAGAAAAGTTTGCAGCATCCAAACTTGTCAATGCTTGAGGACGAGAAATATTGAACGGGGCACACTGTTATGTCCCCATTCCAATAGGTCTACTAGTTGACAATGTTTCACCCACCTATTGGTTCCCTAGGTAATTGGGGAGGAGGCATTAAATATTGCAATAAGGGAGATATGGGACCCAAGAGAACCTTAGTTTATAATTTAAACATTAATTTGGATCATATAAATAATCAATATGGAAAAACTAAATTGGAATTTATTCATAAGGACATTTGGAGGTCCATGGGGTCCTTGGGTGGCTAGATGCCTCCTTACACATGTCATGAATTAACCCCAAATTCGAAATTATGAGTGATGGAATGTTCTTGGAGAAGAGTCTTCCAATTAAATATCATGATACAAATGATTAAATTGGGTGAGGAGGATTAACTCCCCATAAAAGAGGAATATTCTAGGAAGAAATTAGGTGCCATGTGGAGCTAGATTCTTCGTGCTTTATGACAACAATGATGGAAGATTCTATGACAAATCAGACATGATTGCATACCTGATTGCAGACCTGTAACAAACTAACATGTCAAGTCTAAAAATATCCTCCACGACGGGGCACTTGGGACTAGGTTCCATCCATTCAAATTTGATGGAAGATGAAGGGTTGAAGAGAAGGCCAAGTGGCTTAAAGGTTACTACTAAACATCAAGGACGAGGTGGAGGAAGACTATGGGAATGAATTAGAACTTGGAGGACCTTATGAAGGTTATAAAAATATGTCTTGAGAAATGGAAATATCTTTTATCATTTATTAATTTTCCTTTGGACTTTGGAGATCATTAGCTTGTCCATTGCACGGTGAGTGCACACTTACCTTGCTAGTGAGCCAATTTCGAGAGAGTGAGATTCTCATCCAAGTTGGCCATGGGATAGGAAATTAAGACCTATCATTTGGAGATTCATGGATTTTTTTTCTTCATATAGGAGGTTTCTACTTTTTTTGACCCATCTCTCCTCCCATTCTCTCAATTTCCACTTCCATATTTCCATGTTTTTCTATGAAGGCACACTTGTGTGAATGGTGGTTGCACCCCATTTAGTTCAGTTGATGCCCAAGAATTTTTGAAAGATTCATGGATCTGTAGTGTTTCTCTCATATTCTCTATAATTCTAAATCAGAAAATATTCATATGCAAATGTCCACATTTTCTAGCTTTATTGTGACTAGTTTCCATTTGATGATTTTCCCTTTCAATGGAGATTTTCTATCTAATGTATATTAAAACTTGGGTCAATGTTATATTATATTAGTGAGATATTGAAATGATTTAAATGGTATATATTCATTTTTATATGTTATGAATCATTATATGCACCATTTATGAGTCGAAGTTGAGCTTTTATGTGTCATTTCCCTTAAGCAAATATCACTAAAATTATGCATTTGAATATGAAGCTTTGATCCTCTGTTGCATAACTATTAACCAAACCAAATGAAAATAAATTAATTCTAATTAAAGTCCCCATACTCTGTTCTGAAATTTGGGAGGGTTGCATAGGATTTGGAGAGCCATTTATGCCCACACCCTAGGGGGAATTGCATCATAAATTGCTAGTATTTTTTCCCTTTTTTCCATCATGCCCAAATCAAGTTGCATATGCATATGACCTGTCATAAAAATAACAGAGATTAAATTTAATACTCATAAGAATCCCCACATCATTCCCTACCAAATTCAAGACCCTCTTGAGCCATTCGAATCCCCCAGGGTCAAAATTAGTCAAGACAAATTTTTCAAAATTCTGCCTTTGTTGGGAATTTTTGAAGTGGGACATTAAAAGTGGTATAAAAGAATGATATTGGATCCTGATAGAACACTTTATTCATGTTTTCTAATTCGTACCTTTCTTCCTTAGAAACTGAGACTAGAGACATCAACAGTGAAAAGGAAGAAAGTGGAGAAGTTAGTTCTTTTTACAAGAAGATTAAGGAAAAACTAGAACTGGGAGATATGGATGAAAAATAAAAAAAATATTAACTTAATAAATTTATTAATTAATCTCTTGAAGGAATGAACAAACATTTTATTCAAGGATTCGAATTTTTGGATAGCCAACTTTGGAGCAAGTCAACACCCGGGAGTAGTAGTAGTACACCCCATGGTGAGAGGAAGACCCATGGGGAAGCTATAACATACCCCATGAGTTCAAAAATCATAATGGACCTGAAATACCTAAGTTTTTAGAGTCCACATAAGGTCCTTACACCACATATGATGTTAAATAAGCATCAAATGGTTCGAAGCAATTAAGTGATTAATGTAGGAAATTCCTACCTTTTGTTCAGTTCATTAGAGATTCTCTTCGGTTCAAGCAAGAAGGAAATGGAAGTATGGAAACTCATATTAATAATGAGTTAAAATACACCATGGGAAAAGTAACTATTCCTTCTTTTAATGGTTCCTCCCAAATCTCTGATGTGCTTGGTTGCAAAAATTAAGTGTAGATTTTCAATTTAATCCTATGGTTGAAGAAGATGCATTGCAAATGGACATTCGACATCTTGAAGGGGAAGCTAGTGATTGGTGGTTCCATGGTATAAGAACCTTGGTACATGATCATATTTTATCTTATGAGGGTTTCTTCAACACATGAATGGATAGATTTGAGAGTAAATACCTTGAACTTCCTTTCAAAGAAATAGCGCAGTTGAAGCAAGTAGGAACTACTGAAACATATATGTTAGAATTTGAAAATATTTCAGTAATGGTTTCTGATGTATCTATAGCTAGGTTGGTTTTATTGTTTACTGAAGGATTGAAAGAACCTTTGAGACAGCTAGTGAAATCCCATAAGCTAGCCATATTGAAGGATTCCATGAATTTGACAATTGGTTTGCAGAATGTCTTGCCACGAACCAAATATCCTCCCAAGACAAATTTCCCTTCCAAGTTCAAGGAAGGTAAGAAAACATGGAAAAGTGACTCCTCTACCAAAGAAAATAAAGTAGGACCAAGGAAATAAGAATCTATGTTTTACATGCCAACAACCTTGGGTTCCGGGACATAGATGTGCCAAGGGGAAGGCACACTACATTGAAGTTTTTTCTAAAGATGATGAAGAGGAGGAGAAGTAAGAAGAAGCAAAACTTGTAGCGCAAGAGGAATGGTATGAAACAGCAGAAGAAGAACATCCCACTCCTGATACAGGAAAAATTGCATCCCTCTCAGGTGTACCTAGATTCCACACATTGAGGCTCAAGGGCAACATACAAGGCCAAAAAGTCATGGTTCTAGTGGATGGTGGAGCCACTAACAACTTCATAGATGAATCCTTGGTGGAGAGGAGAAATTTGCAAGTTGAAAATTATTATGGTTTCATAGTGATCATTCCAGGTAACAATTCTATGGACTGCACTAAATGGATTCCAAAGCTTCAAGTTACTATAGGAAATCATACTATCATGGACAATTTTTATGTGGTAAATGTGGTTGATACAAATGTGGTTTTGGGAGTAAAATGGTTGTGTTATTTAGGGGAGCATACAGTGAGTTATCAAGTCCCTGAGATAAGTTTCAAAAATTTGGAAGAGAAACCCATCTTATTGAGGGGAATGCACACTTACCCAAATCAAGTGGTGTCCTCTCACAGCATGAGATCTATCTTGAGGCATGGAGAAATAGAATGGGTTTTTCAATGTTTAATTACATATCTTAAACCTCACTTGAATATTTACAAGAATCCCAAGGAGATAGAGAAACTATTGAGTAAGTATGAGAAGGATTTTGGAGACCTTCCCCTAGGAAGACCACCGGATAGAGGGGTGGAGCATATCATTGAGTTAGAGATAGGAACACAAACTATCAAAATGAATCCCTACAGAAACCCCAAAAGGATTCAAGATGAGATTGAAGAGGCCATTAAAGAACTCTTGGATTTGGGTCTCATAAGGCCTAGTTCTAACCCATTTGCTTCTTCAGTTATTACTGTAAAAAAAAAAAGATGGAACCTTGAGAATGTGCATTGATTTTAGAGCATTAAACACAAAGGCTATAAAGAATAGATACCCCATCCCAAGGATTTATGATCTCATGTATGAGCTCCATGGGGACAATTTCTTCTCAAATATTGACCTTAGATCTAGCTATCATCAAATTTGAATGAGAGAAGAAAACATACCAAATACTACTTTTAGATGCCACTTTGGTCACTTTGAGTTTGTTGACATGCCCTTTGGCTTGACAAATGCACCTGCCACATTCCAATAATGCATGAACAACATATTCCACAAGCAATTTCGTAAGTTTGTATTATTTTTCTTTGATGACATTCTTATTTACAGTAAAACTTGGAAGGAAAATTTCCATTATCTAGAAGACCTTCTATTTCTCTAATGGATGTAGCAGAAAATTGGAAAGCCACATTAGAAGTAAAGTATGCCAAAGATAAATTTTCTTGTGAAATTTTTTATGGAACTAACCATGATGATAGGTATAAGTTGTTGGAAGGAATTATCTACTACAAAGTTATAATCTATTTGGTCCCTAATTTGAGTTTGAAGGAGGAAATTTTAAAGAAATCTCATGATTTTCCTTAGCAGGTCACCCTGCTTTCTTCAAAACATACTGAATGTTGAGGGAAATATTTTCATGGAAAGGGTTAAGGATGATGTTATGAAGTATGTTAATTAATTCCCTGCATATCGTCAAAATAAAGTGGAGCACACTTATCCATTCAGTCTCTTACATCCCTTTCCTATTCCATCACAAAAATGGGAGAACATTTCCATGGACTTCATCACTGGTTTGCCCAAAGTATTTGGTAAGGATTGCATATTTGTGGTGGTGGATATACTCACTAATTTTTTCTCATTTATTTTATGTTACTACCACTTTCACTTTTTCACAAGTGGCTGAATTATTTTTTAAAGAATTTTTCAGATTGCATGGGCTTCGTAAGAGCATTGTCAGTGACAGAGATAACAGATTTTTGAGTGCATTTTGGAAAGAACTCTTTAAAATGGTGGGGAAAAATTTGACACTTATTACAAGGTATCATCCCAAAATTGATGGCCAAACAGAGAGGGTGAATCAATGGTTGTAAGGATACTTGACGAACTATGTTAGTGGGCAGCAAAAAGCATGGATAAATTGGTTGTATTTGGGTGAGTTTTGTTACAATACTACTTTCCATATGTCCATTGGCATGTCTCCTTTTAAAGAAATTTATGGTTATGATGCATACACTTTTATTGACCATATTTTTTGTGATACTATAGCTCCAAAGGCTAAGGATTGGATTGAATAAAGTCAAAAAAAAATTGAAATTTTTTAGAGATAAATTGCAGGTTGCTCAAAATTAGTAGAAACAATATGCAAATCAACATAGAATGGAGAGAAAATTATAAGTAAATGACTTGGTGTATTTTAGGTTGCATCACTACAAACAAACCACCATAAAAAGTAAAAGTTCAGAAAATATCAAACCAAGATTTTATGGTCCCTACAAGGTGACTCGAAAAGTTGGAGAAGTGGCCTATCAATTGGAGCTTCCCATGGGAAGCAAAATTCATAATATATTTCATGTTTATTTTATAAACAATGTTATAGGGAATCAGATTTCAGTTTCAGATACTTTACCACCTTTTGACGATGAAGGACAACTTGTTATCATTCCAAACAAAATCTTGAGAACAAGGGAAAGAAGACTACAAAGCAGAACGATAAAAGAATATTTGGTACAATGGAAGGATTTTCCTAGTGAGGAGGCCACTTAGGAAGACGATAAAATTTTGCAGAATCAAAAATTGGAATTGATTGAGGACAAGAAATATTGGTTTGGGAGGACTATCATGTCCCCATTCCTATATATAGGTCTACTAGTTGACAATGTTTCACCCATCTACTAGTTCCCTAGCTTGGAGAGGAGGCATTAAATATTGAAATAAGGGAGGTATGGGACCCAAGAGAATAATAGTTTACATTTACACATTAATTTGGGTCATAAAAATAATAAATATGAAGAAAATAAAGTGGCATTGCTTCATAAGGACATTTGGAGGTCCATGGGGGCCTTGGGTGGCTAGATTCCTCCTTACACATGTCATGACTTACCCCCAAATTTGAAGTTAGGAGTGATGTAATGTTCTTGGAAGGTGAATAGTCATCAAATTACATATCATGAGCCAAATTATTCGAATGGGTGAGGATTACTAACTCTCCATAGAAGGGGAAGAGTCTAGGAAGAAACTAGGTGCCATGTGTAGCTAGATTCCTTGCGCTTTATATATGAAAACAATGACGGAGGATTCAACATTTCAGAACTAATTGCAAACCTATGAAAACGTGAAATTTCATGGATAAAAATATCCTCCATGAGGGTGAACTTGGTACTAGGTGGCATCCATTCGAATTTGGTGGAAGATGAAGAGTTGAAGAGAAGGCCAAGTGGCATGGAGGTTACTAAACATCAAGGATGAGGTGGAGGAATAATATGGGAATGAATTCAACCTTGGAGGAAATTATTAGGGTTATAAAGATATTTCATGAGGAATGGAAATATATTTTTATCATTTGTGAATTGTCCTTTGGCATTTGGAAAGCATTAGCTTGTCCATTGCATGGTGAGTGCACAATTACCCTGCTAGTGAGCCAATTCCGAGAGAGTGAGATTCTCATCCAAGTTGGCCATAAGAGACACAATTCATAAATCTCATTGTGAGATTCATCGAGTTTTTTTATACATATATGAGGATGCTACTTTTTTTGAACCATCTCTCCTCCCATTCTCTCAATTTCCACTTCCATATTTCCATGTTTTTCTATGAAGGAGCACTTGTGTGAATGGTGGTTACGCCCCATTGAGTTCAGTTGATTCCCATGAATGGGTGAATGATTCATGGCTCTGTAATATGTTTCATTTATTCTATATAATTCTAAATAATAGGAAATACATATGAAAATGTCCACATTTCCAAGCTTTATTGTGACTAGTTTCCAAGTGATGATTTTCCCTTTCAACAGCGATTGTATATCTGATGTAAATTGAAAATTGGGTAAATGTTATATGATGTTAGTGAGATATTGAAATGATTTAAATGTTCTATATTAATATTTCTCTGTTCTAAACCATTATATGCACCGTTTATGAGTCGAAGTTGAGCTTTTATGTGTCATTTCCCTTAAGCAAATATCACTGAAATTATGCATTCGAATATGAAGATTTAATAATCTATTGAAGAAATATTAATGACACCAAATGATAGTAAATAAAGTATAATTACATTCCCCTTACTCTTTTCTGAAATTTGGGATGGTTGCATAGGATTTGGAGAGCCATTTCTGCCCACACCCTAGGGGGAATTGCATCATAAATTGCTAGTAATTTTTTCCTTTTTGCCAGCATACCCAAATTGAGTTGCAGATGTATATGAATTGTCATAAAACTATAAAAGAGTCAATTGAAGAGTCCTAAGACTTCCCAAATTAGTCCCTACCAAATTCGAGACCCTCTTGAGCCATTTGAACCCCCCAGAGTCAAAACTAGTTAAGACAACTTTTCCAAAATTATGCCTTTGTTGGGAATTTTCAAATTGGGACATTAAAATATTAAACACCCATTATTTCAAAGGTATAGGGTAAATGAACCCATCCTTAATAAGTTTCTTAATTTCTTTCTTAATGGATGTTTCTTTCCGTGGATGAACCTTTCGTAACTTCTGACGGACCGATTTGGCGTCAGGATAAGTCCTAATCTTATGAACCACGATCAAAGGATCTATCCCCAACATTTATTCATACATCCAAGAGAAAATATCTCTGAATTCCTTAAAAATGGTCCTATAAGAATTAATTTCTGAAGTAGAATATTTTTTTCCTACGTGGATGCTTTCTACAACTCCAGGTCTCACTGATATAACGACCGAAATGGTATTAGTAATGTTACTCAGATTCCCCTCAGACTAAACATTGTGGACGAGTACCGCTGAATGAGGATTAGTTACAATATCAGATGAAACCTTTGTTTCAAAATGGTATTCTGCCACATGGTAATCGGGAATGAAATAGGATCATTGATAATGATCTTTCCAAGGAATCTCGTCTAAAGACATGACTTCCATGATGTACTCATCAGACAAAAGAGTGTGAAAAAGGTAATCAATAAATGGGAGGGGACTAACCAATATGGTAGATGATATGGGTCGTATGCCACCAAGAAATGATCATTGATGGTGGGGTTACTAGTGGATTGGATAGCTTGGTAGGTTTCTTCAAAATGACTTAATGATGTCGAATCAGCGCTTCATTTTCCTTTATCTAGGGTGTCATAGCTCGAATTTGAGATCATGTTCATAGACGTGTCTTGCTAAGTAGAAGGATCACTATTTAATGGAAAGACTCCCATAAGATAGGAATATTTAAGAATACCTAATCCTATGTTTTGATACTGCGATGTTGAGGAAGCTAGGAGTGGAACATTGTTCACAGAATTGGAACTTGTGTCTGGTGAACATAAATATAATTGGTCAATCGTGACAATATTACCTTGAAACGGGAACTGCACTAATCTAAATATGGATGAAATGACAACTTGCATGGATTAGAACCAATTTTGACTTAGAAGGAGATTGTAATCTAAAGGAGCATCGACAACTCCAACATGGATGGATGTTGATTTGTACCCGAATTGGACCTAGAGGGAGGAGAGTAATCAATAGGGATGAAAACCACGACCATCGAAGGCCTTTAATTTT
The DNA here is from genome assembly GCA_001517045.1 of Pseudotsuga menziesii. Taxonomy (NCBI): domain Eukaryota; kingdom Viridiplantae; phylum Streptophyta; class Pinopsida; order Pinales; family Pinaceae; genus Pseudotsuga; species Pseudotsuga menziesii. Next base: position 228,522 of record LPNX010503391.1, on the reverse strand, counting down.
GTGGGTGAACAGTTGATCTCTGGAGAGCCAATAGCACTCCAGCAAGATAAATACATGACCGAATTCAAGGCACCTTCGTCCAATATGGTACGACGGATTATATTTCCAATGACTTTCATAGATAATTGGAAGGCCAATTGATGGGAGAGCTTGGACTTGAAGTCAACCATTTTGAAGGAGATAATGTTGTTATGTTTAGGCTCCATAGATCTGAAAATTGATAACAAGTACTTCTGTTGTGCAAGACATGTTTGGAGTACTTCGAGGGTCGACATAGCACATGGTTCCTGAGCCATATCTTCAACTATGTTGTAATATTTGGAAACATGTGCGTTAGGATTGAACACTTTTCGAATCATACTCTTAGGTGGCCAGATAAATGTATTGAGAACGTGTTTTTCGATATGAAGACTATTGGTAGGAGTAGGGATGGAAGTTCATTTTTATCTATTGGAACATTATATGTCTTTTTCTTTGGTGGAGGGTCATAACTCTAGGATCTAGTAGTGAGACTAACCAATTCACTAGACATGATTTTAACTTCATTTATGGAAGATGAAGAAGACCCATGCAAGGACTAGTGGTCAATAATTATTGTTGGGTAGGGAAAGGATCTGTTAAAACTTCCTGGGCGGGGGATTTTTAATAAATTTACTGACCTCCTCATGACGAGGACGCTCTTTGGTGAAGTGGTCACCTCCACACATAAGGCGAGGAAAATTTTCCTTTCTCTTATTCTTGGATTCGACATCAGGGTTTGGTGTTTTATTACCTTCCTGTTGATTCTCATATTTATTGGATTTATTCTTTTTTCCCAAAGATTCCAAGGATTGGACTGCATTCATTTCGATCGAAATAACAGGAGGAGAAGCAGTCTTGGTATTCGAAGTAGTCTTATTAGCATATGCAGCGGGTTGGTTTTTTTTTTTCAACGATTTTGCTGTCGACTGTGTCTAGACATAACCAAGAATTCCATCAACATGTGGTTTCATCAAAGGTCTTGAAGGATCTGAAGTAGGACGAGGAGCATGGGGGATTAAGTCATACAAAGTGTCTGACTGGGAATAAACCAAGTCAAGGTATTAAGCATGAATAATATATTTCTCCTCGGTAACAACACCTCCCATGGAAACATCCATAGCAATGGAGGGAAGCAAAGATTTGGTAAATCAATCAGCGAGCACTGATCGGGAATGGGATATTTTATCAACCTACGTCATCGTCTCAACTCATGTATATGATCATATATATGGGTGGAAGTGGTTTGGCAAAGCGAGGTTAAGATATATGTATCTATCTCATATCGGATTGGTAACTAAAAATGTGTCAAAAGGCCATTGCTAAGGTATTGAAAACCCAAAAGGAATGTTGAGGAAACTCAAGATACCATTTTGAGGCCACCCCGATGAGAGTTCTCTGAAACAATCTTAGATTGATGAAACCATCGATAAGAGAATTAGATGAGCACAAAAAATAATATGTCATCACATGGTCCTTGGGATCTTCATCAGTTTTACCATCGAATTTAGGTACATTAGAGGGTAACTTAGTATGGAAAGTCAGCCATGAGGGATCATGATGGATGGGTTCATTAATAAATCTAGACAGATCTGGAAAATATAAAGTAGCCACAAATGGTAACTATTTGTCGTTAGGTTGAAGGTACTAGTAATACTGATAAGGCATTCGTGGACCAGTAGGACCATAAGTTTATTGATAAATGGGAGTTTATGATGTTCTCATGATCGGTTGATTGGGTGGTTGATTCATAAATGATCCTCCTGAGGGTCCTCTAGGTGGTGGCTGGCCCTAGGGAGGTGGAACTCCATATGGTGGGCCTCTAGGTGGTGGCTCTCTAGGTGGAGGTGGCCCTCTAGGTGGAAAGTCTTTGGAAGGTGGGCCTCTAGGTGGTGGATATCCAAAAGGTGGGACTCGAGGTGGAGGACCTCTAAAAGGTGGACCTCCAAAAGGTGTACCTCTAGGTGTTAGATCTCTCGAAGGTGGACCTCCATATCCTCAACTAGTATTAACATGTGGTCCTTCAGATATGGGGACATTTGACCAATTAGGTTTCCCCAATGGGGTATTCATACTTTTAGGGTAAATAATTCTGGGATAAACAATTGCTGATGCTATAGGTTGATAATATTGATTGACTGTAGGTGGTTGATTTCCTGGATAGGTGTATCCCCATGAAGGTTTGTCTCGTACCTAAAGAGGGGATAACCATGTTGGTATTCGTAGAAGGTACACTGACTACTGCTTTCCCTACAATGACATTTTTTTCCCATACTGGAAACAGTTCCCCTAGTTGACGAAGCAACTTGAGTTGGGGGATGCCCCCTAGTTCTGGTAGGTACAAGAGAATTAGAAACATATGGGAGATTTTGAGCCAGTAGGGTAGGGATGGAGGGTTGACTCAGATAATAAGTAACCACATTTTTAACTGGTGACCCTGAGTTAGTAGCCACATGAGATGGTAAAGGGGCATGTTATTCTAGACTGGTCATTCTTAAACGAGCAAGGAATGGAGGTAATCTTGATTTCCTTGGGTTATCCCTGATTCTATGCAAGCAAGTAAGGGTCTAATGAACAAGCTCGAGGATCTCATATTCCATAGTAAATCTAGTTTCGTGAGGGAGGGTAACATACGGTAAGCTAGTGGTTCCATATTCAGAGATGGCATGCCCTAAATAGGTCTCACAAAATGGAGCAGTTGGACCAAATTATGATGCCACAGTTTCAACTAATGGATGGGTAAAAACCCAGTCTCATGCACCAGATTGACCCTCCATAGGAAAATGAAAGGTTGTATCTTTTGCAAAAGGTTGTTGAACTATCATAGGAGTGGATAGATTTTCAAAGGAAAAAATTTCTTCTTTGGATTCAGTAACTGAAACTCTTTCTACATGTGAATCAACCGTAGTTCGTTGGTCCATAGTTTCCTCTAATATTTCTTCCAGGACAGGAGGAAAGTTAGGTGGTAAACCCTATAACCTATGAGATCATCTTACAGGTAACTCAACCAAAATGTTGGCTGAAAACTTGTAGTCTAAAGTTTTATCAAACAAAGAGATCACACACAAACAATCCTATGCAAGCTAATTCCACAGACAAACTTAAGAGATAGGAGGGGATGATGAAATCTGGTTCCTCACTAGGATTGTTAAGTTGTCGCAACTCATGATATACCGTAGGCTCCAATTGTAAAACACAAAAAGGAGGATTGGGACCGTACCCTTTCCTAAATACTTGACTACCTAGAAGAAACGTGTGTAGTAGCTCCCTGAGTGTTGTTCCTGGTGTATTGATCCAACAATATGACCAAAACAATTTTCTCAATTGGTGTGGGATTCCTAGAGGGGTCTCCTGATATACATGAGGTACATGGGAGCTCAAATCTATGTTAGTGTTTTCTGATGCACAACCGTTCAAAATGGGCCTTCCAATATACTACTGAGTACATGAAGAACCTTTCGATATACCTTAAATGTACATGAAAATTTGTTCAATATACCAGTTGGTACATGGAAGAACCACAAAATTCCCAAGATACAGTGCAGTTCAGAAATGACAGCTCCTATGTTTATAGACGTTGGAACACATCTTCTAACATATCACTTAAATTACTAAATATTTTAACCTAATCTACTGTCCAATTTTATCTTTATGGTTAGTGAATGTTTGTGGAATGTGGATCAATTTGCAAGATTAACAGATCTATATGCAATGCAATTTTTCTCTTCGATGAACTCTACCTAGAGTAAGAAAGAGACTTTTCTTTTTTCAAACAAGAATACTATGCAACTTTCAACAATTCACCTTCAAGCTTTCTAAAGATTTCAAAAACACACAACAATTTCCAATACTAATCCTAAGAGATATTGGAGATGAAAAGGAAATAAAAGTTTCTAATGTCTAAATGCCTATGCTTTCTTAATGAATTCCAAAAAAGAAATCTTCTAATCACTCAAGCAAAACAAAAGCAATCAAAGAAAGCACATTTTTTTCTTGTTTTTTTATGTAATTCAAAAAATAAAAGTCTAAAAGATCACACAAAATAGAGTGCAAGAAACTACATCACTTTCCTTTCCTAAAGATATAAGAGCATTTTTTAGAATATCAGTAGACAAACTATAAACCCAAGGCTAAAGTCCACACAAAAACTTTCAATTTCAAAGCTTTCTACTAGAAAACTCTTGAGATCTAAATCCAAAGAGGAATTTCAGGATAAACATACTATCAGACCTGTCAATAAGCCATAATGTAGATTGACAAAAAATGAAGATAAAAAAAAAATTTCAAAGACAATCCTTAGAGCTAAAGATGGACTACCTCGGCGCACTCTGAAGGGTTACACCAAGGCGTCGACGATCACTTGGAACAACTTATTTTCTACTAAGGAGTGCCAATGGAGCACTATTCTTGAGGATAATATGCGTCAGTGGTGTAGGATGGTAGTAGGCAGCAGGCATCAACAGGGATCGGGCGCTCTGTCAAGCACTCCCAGGTGCATCGGGGGATCTAGAGAACCAAAATCCAAGTAACTTGTAGGATAAACCAATGTGGATCAAAGTGGAATGAAGGTAAGCTTAAACACAAACCAGACAAGGCAAATGAAATTCTAGTAAGGTGAATCACTCACCTCAAATATTTAAATGAGTAAGAAAACAAAATTCACAAGTTTGTAATCAAAAGTGACATGAAAAATTCACATATCTAACTGGATCTGCTCCAGATCTGATTGGATCTCTCCTCAGTATGGTCACCAATTTTGTTACCCGGAATATTTCAATCAATGCAGACATGGTTTATTCCTCTAGTGTGCATGGTGCAAATCTATAACAAAAGGACACAACAATGTATCATATCCCTAGATGACTGAGCTACTTGAATGTCAAGCTCTCCTTAACTTGAGTTTGAAATGTCGTCTTTGTTTTGTAGATCCTTATGCGGTCAGTTGTACCTACAAAGAACACAAAAAACAAGACAAAAGATTAGAGAAATAAGATAATTCAGTGATCTATACTAATGATCAAGGAAATTAGTGATGAATAATAAATATCAACATGAATCATTTATGGGAAAGGGAAACATGTTTGTATTAAGAAATGGGAAAAGAAAGCTACAACCAAAGACTTGATGTCAAAGCTTTTCTTTTACAAGATCTTTTGACTCACTCACACATACGCTACAAACTAAGCAATTTCTCACTCATAACCACTCTCCCTTTTCCTCCTATACCATACTTGAATCCAACAATATAAAGGTGTTATCTTAGTCCCCCCCTCACATGGTCCATGCAGCTTGCTTTTATAGGCTAAAGGAAGCCCAAATGGGTTGAAATATTTTGGGAGGAATGTAGGGAATGGTCCCTATGGGTTAGGAGGTCAAGTGCCATCTTTCCCAAATAGATAGGATCATCCTCCATGAGAGCATTCTCCTAGAAGCTTCTCGAAAATTCTCTTTTTCCCCCTTTTTCGACTATTGACGCTCTTTACAAACAGGCTAGGTGCTTTGGCACTCCTTGTGGTCAGGTGACAGGCTCTATCGGTACACCTTTTCAATGGAAAAAAGGAGCCAGGCTTGTATGACGCTCTGTTCCTGGAGGCAAGGTGCGTCAGACTGCCTAGGATTGAGAAATAAGGCCCCCAAAAAATAGTTTGGCTAGGGACTTCAAGGGATTTGAGAATAAGGATAGTTTTTGGGTGTAACAGTATGAAAAATGAATTTTTACCTTAGGGAATCCCATTGCACTGCACTATTTATAGCATGAAATGAATCACATTTGTTAGTACAAGAAAATTACATTAGGATACCACTTGCGTGTTACATACTTGAATGTAATTGAAACCAATTGCTTATCATGTATACTTCTATCATTATCCTTATTCCACCATTGAGGTGTCATTATTTGTGTTTTTCTAAACTATTCTCTTTCTTAGCATTGAGAATATGGGTTTTAGTTGATTGATAGTTATTGTTTTCTAGGAGGAAATGTTTGTACTCGTCATACATCTCCTTTCTTAAACTACTTTAATGTCAATATGTAGTTTTTGGATCACATATTGGATAACCATGTTTACCTTTTGTTTGAATTCCTACAAGATATACAATATTGTACTATTAAACTAAAAATAATAGTAGATTTAATGTTTGAGTGCACTTTGCATACCAAAGTAATTTTTTTCTTGGGTGCACCATGAAACTTCTATGTAATTAGAATTGTCTTCATTTACAGTATTGGTTTGGATATCATGCATAGTAACCAAATCCCATAAATTTTGATAAGAAGCTCAATATACACATCCATCTCTCTAAATCGATGTTTTCCTACCTATATCAAAACAATGTATCAAATACCTTATACATAGTACATCATAATATGTAAAAAACAATAAAAATAAGGTGCTATGTTGTAAATAATTGGAACATAAATTTCCATAATTATGAATGACAACATTGCAAGATCCTTCTTTATCAATATCGAAAGAGGAAGGTTATTCTTTAAAAAAAGAATTAGACCACAAAGTAAATAGATCTCATCTATGCAAATGGATTAATGACATTAGCTGCTAAGGAAACCTTGCTAAGGAAACCTTAACATTACAAGGTTCATATCTAAATATGGGTTATTTTCCTCAATATCCATAAATATAAACCCTACACATCCATCCACATAACACCGCCATAAGTCCTCATTTGAGCATGATAATACATAAACTATGATATGTTATCGCATATGAACAATCATTGAAATGTTGAATGAGTGGAATGATGGAGAGCCTTTTAGATCAAGTTATGAGTCACCCGATCAATGCAATATTTACTAAGTTAACATTTGGGGAATTACTTCAAGTTTGTTTTCCCTTCTCCATAATGTATCATGCAACCATTAGGACATGAATAAATCATTTAATACTCAATTCTTATATATTTCATAAGGTCACTCACGTATTTGAATGTACGAGGAAAAGTACTTGACTCAGGTTTGCAGGAAAATATTATCAAACAATCTACAATATAAATTATTTTTATGAATACTATGAGTTGCATCTTTATTAAAGTGAATAATATTTATCTTATACATAAACATTTATAAAGAATTCCATACCTTAGGATCTGTATGGAAAATGTGTTTGAAACACCATTCAAAACCTTAAAGTTCACCAACAATAAAATGGCGAAGAGAAAACTTGTCTTCAACCATTCATATAGAGGTTTATTTGATCAAGAATAGGGTTATCATGAATCATGGCATCATCATCCACAAGACAAGGTGTCATCAATCAAACTATTTATCCCATAATTCACTAGTAAATCATTATCATTATTTTCCATTATGTTTTGGTCTTCCCCAAGGTTGTCATCAATGGACATATTATCATTAACTTCATTTCCATCACTCTGATAAATATTCCTTTTTACAACGCCACTTAGCATATTGACCTTTGTAATTAAAAATATATAAAAATGATTAATATATTTTAATATAAATATTAAAACATTGTGATGATCGTATTAACAATAGATAATAATCATAAAGGGCTCCCGGAGGACCTAAAGCTTACATTAGGAGAATGGAGCCACATCCAAGAGCTAGATTATGAGCAGATCCCTTTCAAATGCAACTTTTGCCATGTCTATGGTCACTTTGCCAAAAACTGACCCAAGCTTTCCGAATCTCAGAAATCAAATGTTCCCCAGGCAACTACAGAAGTAGAGTTCCAGACAGTCACTAATCGACGCCGCCCCCCCCCCCTCCCCCAGGCGAAAGGAACATCAACAGCAAAAGGATCCTCCTCAAGATCCTTCTGCAACGATCTCTCCTCCGCTGGAAAGCAAAAATAGATTTGAAGTTTTGCAAGAAGGTGAAGCATAAGAGGGTGAAGCAGCAGAAGATCTGGTGCAGGGTGAGACCCCCCTAGGTCCTTCCATCCCCCCGGCAACAGCTGTCGCGGTCCCATCCGCGAAAGAATCTTCTCCAAGCTTTCCTTCAGGCTCCAAGCGAGATGCTCCGGCGTTAGATCAAGAGGCCTCAGTCCAAGCAGGACTAGCTTCCTTAGTTCCTTCTGCTGGGTCAGAAGGAAGCTCCGACCCTGAATACTTCTCAGCCCCTTCTCCCCCCCTCACCAAAGGGCGAAAGTCCAACAAAGAACATAAGGAAAAGGAAGCATCCTCAAACATTTTTTTGGGATATCAAAAGCGATTAGACTCTTTTATTAAGGGGCGTTCTTCCTCCCCTATTAATTAATGTTTTGCTTCTGCATTCTTCTCTGCTCACAGTTTGTGAGAGATTATTCTTGTAAGCAAATTTTGTCTTTCTCTCGAAAAAGAACTGGAAGTAAGTGGGATTTATCTCCCAAGTTAGTCATTATTCATAAGAAGGCCGACGGCACTATTAGAGGTCATCAACCCTCTTTAAATTGTACGCTGCAGATTCTGGTTAACCAGAAAGCAATTAATACAACTCTAACCGTTTTTGTCTAAAAAGCAATAGATAATAATCAAACCGTCCATATTGATGAAAGTGTTTTTTAGATACCAATATATGAATTATTCATGTCTTCACACTCTGGACAATGAAATTTATAATCAATACCTTTTCAAGGTGCGCCTTTTGAACTTGGATTTTGGGAAGTGTTATAATGTTCAAAATCATTAAATTCATCATAATTGATATCACCCATTTCAACCCTAACTATTTTGATAAATTCCTTGGTTGTTCTTTGGATTTGTTTTGCATCTCCATCACCTTTATTATGTATTTCTTAATTTGTAATTACGAGAGATTATAATTTTACCAAGTAGTAGAAAGAGTTGCATATACTTCCTTTTTAACAAAAAATATTATAATTACTTTTTAACTTGTGTACTATGTTTATGATATTTCATTTTTATCCTATTAACCTAAGTATTATATTTCATTTTAATTATTGTCTTTTCAATAGTTATGTAATTTTTTTTTCTTGTCTACATGCAAATCTTGCTGGGTCAACACCTAAACCCACTTGCACTTCAACATGAAGACAATTGTATTCACACTAAGATGTGTTGGGAATTTTATATTATTTGTAAAGTTAGTAGTTGACTAGTATATGTCGACTAGATTCGAGGGAAAACAAACAAGGGAATTTTGGTCGATCGACCAACTGAAATAGTTGTTAGGTCAAAGGAAAATGATTGGCTGACAAGAATTCAATGAAATGAGCAGAAGCTCAACTAGAAATTGATCAAAGCTGACCCAGTCAAGTTGACTATATAAACAAGCGGAAGCTCAACAAGAAATCAATCAAAGTTGACCAAGTCAAGTCGACTATAACAAAATAATTGAAAGTGGTTAGAATTTATGGATTGTCTTTAATAAAAATTTGGTTGTATTGCATCTATAAATAAGATGTAATTGCTATGCACGATGCACTGTACTATGGTAGTAGTGTGTATCAATATCATGTAATGAAGTCTGATTTATTTTCTAGCCATTCATGGTTGTAAACACCTATCTGAGTGTTTGATTTAAAGATGAGTGAAACCTCACTGGTTTGGTGGTTTTTCTCCACGAGAGAGGGTTCCAAGGTAATTTTTGTGTAAAGAGTTGATGTTATTGTGTGCCATTGTCTTATGTGAATGTGTTTAACTGTATGAATCAAATTGAAAACATGTTGTAATCGGTATTTACGCCCAATAAGATGTCTATACATTGATGTCTTAGCTTTGCTAAAATGGTGTTATAAATATGGTTGGGTTAAAACAATGTGATTGTGACATTTGGAATATTTTAAGAAATCACTATTTCCATCACATTAAAAGACATTTAGAAACATCAATATATTAGTGTTAGTGATTTTTTTTACTTAAAACTAATTCTAAGGACGAAAACAAAAAAACCACGTTTATATGACATTTAGAAACATCAATATATCAGTGTTAGTGGTTTTTTTTAGTTACAACCAATTCTAAGGACGAAAACAAAATAACCTTGTACATGTCAAGATTAGAATTGTAATAAATGTCATTGTTTACCACACATATAATAGTGAAACCTAGGGAAATTTTCCTTTTTGAAATCCTATTAATATATATAAATATAATAGTCTTATTGTTATTTTTTAGTATGTTAAACATAATTTATTTTCAATTAAACATGAGATGTTTAATATGATATTTTTATAAATAATATTATTTTGTATTTTATTAAAAAAATGGTTTTCAAATAAGTTAAAATATATATTTTAATTATATATATATATATAGCGGCCATCCACCATATAGCTTATTGCATGCAAGAAAATCTCTATTCTTTATGTACTTCTCCAACCAATTCAACCATAGAGATACAAAAGCAATGCCCATATAGGCTTCCTATCATCATTGATGGGTGGGGTTTAGCTTAAAGCCCCAAAACATCAATAACATTTGGCACCAAAAACACAAGGTTCACTAAGTGTTAGAGATTACTTGCATAGTTAATACAATGCATTCCCTTGATATAGAACATGCAAAATCAAATTTTGTGCGCCCACAACTAGGAATGTGAACCATTACTGTGACCATTATTCAAGCTTAACTAGTTCTTTGTGTTAATACATGTAAATAAAAAACAACATGTGGTTTAAGACAAATATGAGTGTCACTAACAATTATGGAAACTAATATTTTGTTAATATTTGGTTACCGTATCCTAAGTCCTTGAACACTAGCTTCATGTGTACCTTGAGATATATTCTTTATCCTAACTAGTGCTTAGTTATGTGTTAGGGTTATCCATTATTTGGTGGTTATGATTATTGTACATTATGTGAATATGAACTCGATGTAAGGAATACATAGTTAAACATTTTGTGTCCACAACTAGGAATGTGAATAATTACTATGACCATTATTGAAGCTTAACTAGTTCTTTGTGTCAATACATGTAAAAAAACAACATGTAGTTAAGACAAAGATGAGGGTTACTAACAATTATGGAAACTAATATTTTGTTAGCATTTGGTTACTAATCCTAAGTCCTTCACCACTAGCTTCATGTGTACCTTGGGATATATTGTTTATCCTAAGTGTTTAGTTATGAGTTAGGGTTGGCCATTATTTGGTGGTTATCATTTATTGGCTTTGAACCCTTTCCTCCACATTTTTTCTTAGTCTTAGATTTTTAATTTTTCTTTAGCTTTCTCAGATTGATACTAGAGCATGTATGGTCTTAATGGTAAAATAGTTCATTGGCCATTCTTGGGAGACTGTTTTATCAAATTAAATTAAGTCCTAGGGTATAATGAGAAGAGAAAAATGTCATAGATAATTTGAATTCTCCATGATTCTTATGATGCAAAACCCCTCTACAATTTGATGATGATTTCTTACACTTTATTTATTTTTTTACTGTAGATGTTAAATGAAGTTTATATTTCCAATTACTTTGAAGTTTCTCACATAACGAGTTTTGAAATGACATTTCTTTTCCTTATGCTAATAGACACCATCTACGATATATTGTGTTGACGAACATTAGGGATGATAATAACATGGTTTTCTATACCCATTTCTATACTGATCCAAGATGATAATCAATAATGATCAAGTTTTTTATTATTTATGAATGTGATGTTGTAAAAGATATGGTATTTTTGGCCTAAACAATTTTGACCTATGTGTAACATGGTTCGCTATAAATAATTATTACTCGACTTTGACCAAACATCTTAAAAAATGTTATTTTCATGATATCAAACATATTTATGAACAATATAAATTACATCATGAGAGAATTTATTGAAGCTTTATGGGTAGTGATACCCTATGTGGAACCAATAATCTCTACATGTCAAAGAACAAATTTGTGTTTATTTTGAAATTGATTAAGCATGTTTATGGTTGTTTAGATATTGAATAGTAATTAGCACTGCAATTAGTGTGTGAATTGTTTTTGCTTGATTGAGCATGTCAGTTGTAATATGAAAGTCTCATTTTGTGCTTACTAATTGAATTGTGAAGGAAATGTTCCTCAATCAATTTAGGGAAGAGGTTGGAAAGGCGCATGGGATTGGAGAAATGTTCTTGCACTTATAATTTAGTTAACGTGTTGATTATTCTAATACCACTCAAAACAATTTTGATAGCATGTAAATTAGTATGTATGATACTTTAGGTGTAGTTGCACCATTTTCTATGTGATGGAACTTGAAATGAGTTTTCTATTAGAATATATTGGATCGTATATATAGCACATCAATCACTATAAAACATTGAGAAAAAAAAAACTCAACATGTTGGTTGAGAAGCATTTTTGCAATAGACGACAACATTGTATTGGCGGGGTTTGAGTATGGAAATTGTACTATGATTTATGGAGTTGAAGCAGGAAGAAGAAGCATGAGGAACATGATAACAGTAATGCAATTGATGAATAAGAATTTGGTAGTTCCCATTTCCATCAAATTTTCCATGCGTTACATCATCTAAACCTAGATGTGGTATTCATAGGAAGACATGCCACCTTTTATAAATGTGTTAGAGGAAAATGGAGGTTAATTAGAAATGTGTACATTTTGGATGGTTAGGTAGATTTTGTTGAAATTTATAATCTAAGTAAATGGAACAGCCTTACCATTGGGTTTGTGCATAGGTACAACTATATTTATTGGGTGGTATTTCTAAGGCGGGTGGACATGCATGTTTTGTTTGAGTTCATGATTCAGTACATGAATAGATCCCAATTGAATTCATATTCTGAGTTGAATATTTAGTGTTTATATTCTACCAAATATATTATGTGTTCTAATCTAAGGGATTACATTAAGTTGTCAATAGAGGTTTAACACATAAAAGAAAATAGGAACAAGCATTCACATATAATCATACAGGATGAATCATATAATAATGGAGATAAAATAAGCAAGTAGTATATTATCAAATAACCATAATGTACAAAAGTATCATGTTTTCATCTTGACTCACCAGCCTTATATATACAAATTACAATCAATTATTTAGTTCTATGTTTCTAACTGTTTGGTCGGTCGACTAAATAACTTACCCAATTGATTTAACTAATTGATTGGGAGGACCTAGTTGGTTGGATGAGTAGGATAATCCAACATTTTCCCCACCCCCAAAATTCTTCTTCATCTCGAAGAGAACAAGGAGATGGTTTCTCTACAAATTTAGCAAAAATTGGGATTTTCAAAGAAAATTTATAAGACTACTACAACTACAAATCTGGTGCTTGGATTTGTGGTATACAATATTCACATGCTTGAGTGGGTGAGGAAATCAAGGTGAGTTTCTCTTGAAATATTTTCCATTCTTGAAGAACATATCTAATTTCTTCAGTGGTAGCCATGAGTTCTTATAATCATAGGGATTTTTCTTTGATGGGATGTTGAATAACTTTTTGGAATGGTGGTCCAAAGTTGTCATGTTGAATTTGGGATTTTTGTGTGCAGTGATATATTCTAGAATTCAATCGGTTGACTTATTCTCAGGGATGATTTTAAGGAACCATACTTATTTAAAAGTGTATAAATGTTGGTGAATATTACCAATTCTTAAAACACCAACTATAAAATGATTGGCGATATTTTTCAAAAAATATTTTAATTTCCAAGGATTTTATATCGTTTATATAATAATTTGGTGATTTTTAGGGTGAAAAAATTTTACCCCGTCAAAATTGGGCGAAACAGGGCTTCAAAAAATGCAAAATGGTGAATCTATTTTGGGAGAAAAACATGGAAAAATAGCCCACTTGGCTAAAATTCGCCCCTAAAATTATCCCTGCTTATTCTTGGGCCCTTTTGGCCCCATTTACCCACTAGTGTTATTTCTTCTTGAGGTCTACTTGCTTGGTATATTTAATCAAAATATATTCTTGCGCGATCGAAATTGTGCCAGGGGAAACTAAACTTTGTATTTTGTATAATCCTACTAGGAGTGTTTGGCTTTGTTAGATCTCTAAACATGTGACACCATAGTATGTGTTCCAAGTTTTTATAACTAAGGATGCTTTGCTCACCTTTAATTCTGTTTCTTGCAGCAATTTGACTAATTTTTCAAAATTTTGAAACTAGTCACCAATGATCATAACAAACTCATCTTGTTGTACTTTGATGACTTGTTCCTGATATTTACGCAAAAAAATTTGTCGATCTGATACTGTAATTTCTCTAGGGGATTATGAAACTAGATCTAAAATAAGGTTCCAATGACTTGCTCTTCTTTTTCTAAGCATACTTTCCATGTATTCTCTTTGTCATACTTCATCGCTCTTAGTCATTTAGTTTCCTCTATTTATATCTTTATTATTTATTTTAGTGAAATATTGAAGATATCCTCCAATTCTTAGTCAGATTCTTTTTGTAGAGTAAATACTACCTTTGTTGGTGGTGACCACAATGTAGATTCTATCGAAAGATTGATTCAGCCACAAAATTTGACTTCTTCTTGGAATTTTTCTTCTTGTTATTTGAGTCTTATTTTATTTATGTTATGAAGTTTGTGTAATTGTTACTATTGGCGTTGGAGTTATTCGTTAAAGATGTCATATTCATAGGTGCAGTAGTCACAGTTGGCATGGTAATAGTCGATGTGGTGGTGGTTGGGGAGATAGAGGTTGGTATCGATGATGAAGGGGAAGCTTGATTTATAGTGCAGAAGTTGGAATCAAACAGGTCAACAGGGCTGACTTAGGTGGTGCCTTGATTCTTGGCAATAGTCCTGCAATAAACCATTAAATGAGAATATATTCATTAATCTTTAATGGAATTTGGCTTAGTAGATCTTTAAATATTTTATCATATTCACGTATATATTCACCTAATATTTATGCTATTTCTTATAAAAAGTTTAGCATCCATATGCCTGATGTATTGATTTCAGAATAACTCCAAAAATCTCTTATTGATTTCTTGTTTTGATTTTGTCTTGTTTTCAATAAAAATCATGTATCAGCTAAGAGATATTTTATGAAGACCACTTGTAAACATTGTTATTTTCCTATTCTCATTAAGGATAACATAAACAAAACCCTAGCTTTCAACAATGGAATCAACAATGAAAAAATAGACTTTTAAACAAAACCCTAGCTTTCACATGACCACTTACAGGAAATACGTGATTGTTCATAAGACAATCTGCGTACCATACATGACTGTGTTGTGGAAAACCCATGTATTTACAGAGTATATGTGACTGCAAGTATGGGATACCCACGGATTCCTAAAAAAAAATTCAAAATTAAAAAAGAATGGAGTTAAAAATTGAATGATCGACTTGGAATGATTGAATATTTATGAAAGAAATTCACATACAGGATTAGAAATGGACAATATTGGAAAGAAAAATCAATCAAAGAAACCCCAAATAGTAGAATCCCCAACAGATTCTCCGATTTCGTTGGGAGGGAAATCTATCCTATGCCTGGGGTTTAGAAGGCCACCAACTTACTATAAGGTTGCAGACAGACAAACAGAGTCACAATAATTTATTAAAGAAAAAGCGATGAGGATTGTGTACCTTGTTCCAATGGCCGATCTTATCTTGGCCTCTTCTCTCCAATTCTTGTCCGCTTCCAATATTCAACACCTACAAAAAGAAATCATATTTCCTCAAAGCATATGCAGTTGTTATAACACATGATAAATGAATCACAAAACAAATATTTCAATTAAAAAAAAAATACAATCTAGATCATTACTCAAAAAAATTGAAGCATTCATTACACAATGATGGAAGGAAATGTCAATCTTTATTAACAAAGTTTCTAAGAACATTACAAATCCTCTGCTTGATTAGAATCCTTTGTAAGATCTAGCTCTGATCCCTCCTGCTCCTATCCTCAATGAAAGTACTCTAGCATGACTTTTCCTCCAAAGTTGGTCCCCTTTCCTCATACCCTTACCCTCTTTTTATAGTTGTTTGTGAGGAAGGATTTTGAGGCTAGGATGGTTAGGGAAGTTGGGGAGGTTGCCAAACCGAGCCCAACTTCCATTTGATTAATCACATTTTTATTTTTAACAATTATAAATGAAATACACTGCTTGTAATGGAGAAACTCGTGAATAATATGCAGGTTTCTTTGAGGAAACTCACAAATTCCACTCTTAAGATCCATATGTAGGTTGCTTGAGGGAGACTCACGTATGGTACATAGGTTTCTAAAAGGAAAGTTGAATATTCCAAGTGAGTTGATATGCAAAGGTAGATGATATTGGAGTGAATGGAATGTATTGAAGGTCCAATCCTGTTATAAATACGGAGATACTTCTATCCATGTTGTCATTTTGTGTAATGACACATTTGGTGTTATCACTTGAACGATTAAATGCCATTTCAAGGTATAACATAGCTAACTTTGGGCTTCTCGCCAATAAAAATTTCTTCTGTCGTTATGTTCCCAAGAGCACTGTGGGATATTTTTTTTTTACATAAATTGTGGTCTTTGATGCTTCATTCTAATGGATGATGGATTTGACTGCTTCCATGATATATCTATTCTTCCTTTCTAACACTCCATTATGTTGGGTATTATACGATGTAGTAATATTCCTCTTTATCCCAGCTTCTTTACAAAAGTATTTGAATTAATGTGAAGTGAATTATCCTCCACTGTTTGATCTCAATATCTTGATCTTGTTTTCATAGATAATCTTGACAAGTTCCTTAAACTATTTGAAATTTTCAAATACCTCATCTTTACTCTTCAAAAATTATATCCAAGTCTTACGAGAGTATTCATCAATAAAGGATACATAATAAACTTACCCTCTTAGGGAAGTATCTGACATCAGTCCACATACATTAGAGTGAACAATATCCAAGATCCCATTTGCTTTAATGTTACTACTTGGAAATGGGTTCTTGGTATTATTTCCATGAGCACATCCTTTGAGTACTCCTTCATGATTAATCTGGATCTCTGGTAATCATGTTACTACCTTGATCACAATTGGAAATTCTTTGTAGTTCACATGAGCAAGTCTTCTATGCCATAATCCACATGGACTAATGGTGCTAGTTGTAAAAGTTGTATATGTGTTCCCGTTCAATTTGTAGAGTCTTCCTTCTTCAACTCCAATTACAATTGCATCATCTATTGTCTTTCCTTTCGACCACATGAGAACTTCACCTACTACAAAAGCCACTCTAAAACCTCTATTATCTAAAATTGATATAGAAAGGATATTATTCTTTAAACATGGAACATATAAAACTTATTTCATCTTCATGGGATTTCTAGCCTTTTATCTTGTAAGAGGATTCTCCCATTCCTTTGATGGGATATTGATAATCATCTCCAAGATGCACCTTATATGGATAGTATTTCTGGGTAGGACATGAGAGAGATTTTTTGTAACCTGTCATATGTTTGGAACCACCACTATCTATAATCCAAGTGTCACTTCAATGATATATTGATCATGTAAGATCTTAAATTAATACATGTTCTTCACTAGAGTCTTCATTTTCTCTAACCTTCTCTTCAATGGATTCATTCTCTTTGGCTGCATGAGCATGGAACTTTTTCTTCTTCTTCTTGAACTGATATTTCTTAACTAGACAACGTATAGAAATGTGTCCCAACTTATGACATGCATAGAATTCGAAAGATGAGTCATCATTCCTATATTTCTTACCTCTTTTAGATTCTTGATATTTTTTGGGAGGTGATCCTCGATCCTTTATTTTGTTTATTATATTCTTTGCATGAGATTCTAGAGATTTATCTTCATTATCATTTATCTTATATTCTCTATTTATTATCCTTCCTTATTCGTGTACCCATTCTTCCCATATTTTTCTAAAATTGGTCAACTTTCTTCCAACACATATTCCTTTGATGAAGGAGTCTCATTGAAGGTGGTCATTACAACTTCCTCTTCTTCCAACATGTCACCAATGGCTTCCAATTGTTATTTTATATGTGATACTCTTGAGAAGTATGAATGCATAGCTTCTTCTTTTTGCATATTCACACCCTTGAGTTGATTTCTCAAGGGCATTCTTCTATTGATGTTCTTGCCTTCAAACATGATGGTCAGTGCATCGAACATTTCCTTTGGATTATTCTTTGAACCTATTTGAGGGATAAAATGATTCTTTATAGAAACATATGTGATCCTCTTAGCTTTGATCATATCCTTATTATGTTTGGATTTTTCTTCATATCCTTCTGGTTCCTTGACCTCATCTTTGATGTAGCCTTCTACGTCATGTTCTTCAAGGATGAGCATGACTCGATACTTCCATGCTTTGAAATTCTCTGCCCCTTCAATATTTTAATCAATATTGGTATAACTATTTTTCATATTTAATGAATGAGAACCTCAAATGGAAATATAGTAGGTATAACTTACCAATTTGGGGATTGCTTCTAAAACCTGCTTCATGATGACCTAGGGTTTGACAGGAAAACCCTAATTTTCCAACTGTGGTCACTTGCAAATCTAATTGGAGAAAAGTGTGTGCATCCATAAGGAGAGATGGTATATATCTTTAATTTCCCAAATATATGGAGAGAACCTTGGAAAATATGATGGCCTAGTTTCTCCCGACAATAGTGGTAAGTCAGAAAATGAAAATCCATAGAACTGAAAAATGCTTTGATAGAAAGATATGCCCTCCTAGGGCGAGTTGAGTGGTCCTTCTTTTTTGTATTATCTATGGAGAGAGTTGTCTGTAATATTGATCCCTAGATTGTTGAACTGTTGGATAAGATGTTGTACACTGTCTTCTTTGAGGTTGGCTCTCATACTATGTTAATATCTTAAGAGTTGTTATGCCAAAACAAAAGGATCACTGAAATAAGAGAAAGCGGATAAGAACAAAATAGAACAAAAATATTTATCCTGGGAAACCCTTGTGGGGGATAAAACCCAGTGAAAATTCCTCGATCTAGACTTCAACCAAGTACAGTGTAAGGCCCTAGTAATAAGACTAGGATGCTTCATCTCCCTTAGATGGGCTTCTCCTTCTCTCTTTAGCGAACTTGCTTGAGTGATGAGTATATCCAAAAGAGGTAGGAACCTCTCATATTTATATACATTAGTTGAGAAGCATAATAACCCAATAGGGCCGAATTCTCCTCTCAACCAGGGATGACTTGCTTCGGGAGACTCAAAATAACATTTTAATAATACTTTTGTGGGTACAACTGACCCAAATTACTACAGAGGTTTTACCTCAAGAATTTACATGACCAATTACATCAATGACATCCCCAATCGAAGGAACAACATCTTCGAAAGGAGGAATAACAATAAAAGTACAAATTAGAATTTATTTCATAGTTATATTTCTTTAACAAAAGAGGGAAAGAAGTCCTAGTGACTAGAATTACAAATGATATATAAACACATGAGAGAGATACACATGATAAAAATATGATAGTATGAGTAACCAATGGAATTATTACATAGGAGTTACTCATGGAGAAAATCATTTCCACTTATGAACATGGGACAGATTTTCTTTACACAAAAGTACAAAAACATAACTAAGTCATAAAGTGACTTTTATTACTACATGTAAGCCTTATATTCTAGCACCCCTTATTAATTTTTATAGTACTAAATCTGAAAATAACTTAAAACAAACACACAATGACTGAAAATCAAATATTAAAATTAATTATAGACAAACATTATTCATAATGTCCTTCAAAAATAGTTTATGGACCAAGTAGAGATCCATCAAGCTACCCCTTGACCCTCATAAAGGTGTATCTCCCAAGTTGAATTACCAAGTTCTTAGATTCCATGATATGATCCAATGGGGGGAATATATGGGGTTAAATTTATATGGTATGACCCTAAGGGGGGCATGTATAGTGCTAAATGTATATGTAATAACGGTTGGCCTAATGAATGTGCCTCATGTTCTATGTGTGAATAGGTATATATAGAGGTAATGTAGTCATTGTTGAGGGAACATGTGCATAATATGTATGAATGTCTTGGGGTATTTGGAGGAGGTTCTCCTATTATTTAAGTATTTATTGTGTAACTCGTATATCTTAACTATATTGGAGTTGTGCTCCACATTTACATTTTTGTACATGGTGTGTACTTTATTATGTTATGTTATATTAAGGAATTGGTTCATAACATTCCACCTATTTGAACTCCCAAATTATGAATCTCTGGATAAATATCGATATCCACAAACTCCCAAACTATTTTGGAAACCATCCATACTAAGCTTCATCTACCTTAGATCCCTTCATTTCATTAAGGTCTGGGATTCTTAAAATGTGGTAATCTACTCTTGTTTAATAAGGTCACCATCAATATTAGTATCTAGTGTATCTTGAAGAATGGTTACATCTCCTTTGATAAATTCATTGGAAAAGGATATGTGACTTGCCTTCTTACAACTTGTTAACATTGTAATATAAGATGAGTTAGCCTACTAAATGTATGAACATAGAATATAAAATAACTTCTGTAAAATAGTATTTATGTCAAAAATATTGAGAGATACACACATAACACAATATATTATGAGTAACTAGTGTAATTATTACATAGGAGTTCACCTCCTTATGTATGGTTACTCATGGAGCAATATTTCCATTTATGAATGTGGGATAGATTTAAAATACACAAAAGTAAAAAAGTATAACTAAGTCATAAAGTAACTTTTATTACAACATCTAATCCTTATATTCTAACAACTAGAGGTGCTCAATTAAAACACTCTAACTCAGATGTAGAGATAAATAAGGGTTTTTCTAAAAATAATTTAAATACAAATGTTGAAGAGCATAATTAGGAAATGTTTGAAGGTGTTACTCCACCATCAACTACAAATGCAAGGTGCAAGTTCAACCAAGAAAGTCAATGGTATTAGAGGATATGATGTTAGAAACTAATGGTGTTTCAATAGATATCATATGGGATCCATTGGAAAAACATAGTTCATTGCACCGACATAAATGTGTTATATCATCTCAAACACACAAATAGGACAGGGCCTCATTCGTTGTTAACTAAACAAGAGGAGGTAGAAGTAGTTTTTTGGTGTAAAGATATTTTTTGAATTGGGCAATGGGATAAACATGATATGGCTAAAATACAATGTTTCTCAAATCTATAATTAAAGGCCAAGTCCAAATAAATACGGATTTATTCGGAAATCATCGTGGTCATCATTCAAGAAAAGACTTCTAGAGCTTGTATTACAAATAATGAGGGCCTAGATAGAGATAGAGATTTAAATTTAATCTATGTAGTTATTACCAAGTTCTATAATACTATGTACAATTCCTATGAGAAATATTCCTATAGTCCATAATGTATATGGAATTGTGATGAGGAAAGGTTACATGCTAGAAGGAATCATTACATGTGGATAGTTTCCAAGACGGGGAACAAGAATGTGACAAAAAATATAGCTAAGGGAAAGGAGTGGAGAACTAATTTTTTGTTTTGTAAATCAATCTATCAATCCTTAGGTTTTATTTGTGTAAATGAATGGCACAATTAAAGAAATATATCATAAATTGTGAGCTAGGAGCATGTATGGATGCACATCCCAATGCATGGGTGACTAAAAAATGTTTTTGAATTGTAATTATCATTTTGTTGCATCTGTACCTGGTAGTGTATTACATAATAATAAAAAAATTGTTAACTTTTTATGGCCATGGAAGCCACATAACCTCACAAATTGTGGAGAAGGAAAACAAGATGGCAATAAACCTATTGACTTTTCCAACACATGACTACTCATAGGTTGCATCCCATTAATGGGAGTGTGTTTGGTCCTTTTAAGATTTAATTCACATATGAGAGAGAATGTTGGATGAAAATAACCCAAGAATAGGGGTAATAAGGTTAGAATTAGTAGAAATTGCTATAATATACTTAAAAAGGGCTCATACACTGTCAAATATCAAGTTTAAATTTAGGCAAACTAGAATCAGGCCACTAAATACTCTTGTTAATGACATGGGTTATATCCAATCCTTTGAGGTGCATGGAGAAGAAAATGAAAATACTAAAGTAAACATGTGAGCCTCTATCAAGGAAAATACCATCCATTAGGTGGAAATCATGAACATCTTATTGCTACTGAATTGGATGATGAAGGAGTTGAAGGGAATATGTAAATTGTTGCATCACACAAACCACATAAATACTATGTAGAACATATTCAAAATGACATTATTGAATTCATTACAATTGAAGGTTTTCAAGGGACAAGAAGCCCAAATGAGGAATTGTGATACCCCCAGTTTTGACTTGGAATGTATTTAATCAAAATTATGTATTTATGATGTAAATATGCTAGTATGGATTCCTAGTGCAAAGCTCAAGGCCAAGACTCAACTAGTGAATGGATAGGCATGTATGATGTATATATTTTAGTTTGTACCTTAGGATTGGATTATCCTTCCAATTCGAAATATATGTAAATATTATGGAAGATAATAAAAATGGTCCAAGATGGTTGTGTAAAGAGCACTAGAAGGGTTATGATTCCGCCACATGGGAAGAAGAAAGGGTGCCTATGGGGAAACTAAATCCTATGTTTCCTAATGTCAACATTAGAACTCATCCAAATATTCTACCATGTGATTTGAATTATCCAATTAATTCCTTTTGACTATTAACCCAAACATTGAATGCATGGGTGAGGTTGGTGGGAAAAAATAGTTCATGTATTTATTGAAGCATGGGGGTTGTGACAGTTATGCCAGTTGTAATCGTTCCTTTTCTTATATGATAAGAATATATGTCAATTTTATTTCACCCTTATCTCACTTTCCTTGGACACAACACTTAATTTATAATTTTCTCTTGTGTGTTTCTCCATACTATGTAGAGTTTTTCCTATTGTTGTTCATGTACATTACCATATTGTTTTTTAACCCAAAATTTGAATTTGAAGATAGATTTGAATTTTGGAATAAAAGATAGATGGTTGTGGGTGAGCATAGAGGATGGGAAAACTAGGAACCATTACCCATTGAGTTTTTCTACTTCAAAGATGCTTGAGAAGCCATAATTTATGCTAAATGAGGTATCTAAAAGCATATAGCAGTTTAGGATCTAACTACACACACTGGTAGGAACTGTAAGGGTTGGATTCCTTGAGGGAAATGTGGATCAGTGATGGGGAATTCTTTCCTTGTGATGTGTAGGGAAGTTGGAGGGAGTACCATGGCTGTGATGGTTGTGGTTAGTGTACGAGTAGGTAGGAGAATAAAATCTTCATATAAGAAGGTAGATTGTTTTCAGTTTTCTTAAATAAACAAAGCACGCTACAGGTTTGCAGGGGATCAGTTGTAAATACAACTCTTGAAAAGGTGTTCAGAAGAAGATTGTACTACTGAATCCATGCCCAATGGAACACTGGAAGGTAGGTTTGATTTTTGTTTTACAGCAAAGGCATTTGATTTGTGGTTCTTGAAACCTCACAGGGAGGATTCCATCCTCGAGTAGGAGCCAGATGTTATCTCGTCAAATAAATTAGACAATTTATTTCATGTAGTGATAGGAAGTCAAAGAACATTTTTGAAAATTTTAAGGCTCATTGTGAGAGCTTTGGGTATGTAATGAAGTCTGAAACACATTGGAATTTGTTTTTCTTCAAGAAAATCAAAGCTCAGGTTTCGGTGGCTTAGGCGAACATTTCAAGTGTTCATTAGCCACCAAAAAGCCTAACTTTCGGCAAATTAAACATGAATTTCGGGGCTATTTTAGCCACTAAAATCACAAGAAGGTTGAAGCGGTCAATGCGTCCTTCATACATAGGAACCGTCGGGATGGAAGTGCTATCAGCACCCATTAGCCACCGAAAAGACAAGACATGTAGTGGATTTTGATTTGGTAAGAGGTGTTTAAATTATTCTTATGAGTTTGATGTGATTTGTCCAATCCCACATCCTCTTTACCCTACACCTGTCCTATACATTGTGAATTCATCCCTACGTCATTATTGTAGCTCCAGTTCACAAGATCGCGAGGCTCATCAACTAATCATTAGCTTTTCAAATCTCAATTTCCAAATGGATCCCTCAAAACTAGGACATTCCCTTGATTCATTCCTCATTCCTTGCATTTGTTTTTGCTGAGCCAAACCTCCCAATTTTCGCATTGTGTTGTCCTCCCCAAGTTCGAATTTTCAAATTATAGTTGCAGAGACACTAGAAGAATAGCATTGAAGCTTTAAAACATTAAAGTAAAACGTAATTGTTGCAATTTTGATTAACTATTAAAACAGGATTTTCGATGGCTTAGGCGAACACTTCAATTGTTCATTAGCCACCAAAAACAGAGCTTTTGGTAGCTAACAGGATCGAATTTTGCCTCTACGAGCCACTGAAAGTGTAGACATGGCAGAGAGATCTTATTTTTCCCAGATCCAAGACTCTCTAATCCAAATGTTTCGAGGATGAATTATAATGATAGACAAAGACTAAAGGCATCAAGGTTAGATTTCTGTTTTAGTTTTCTCCAACAAAGATAGAGGTGATAAGGCTTCCTGCCTATTTTGGTAAAACGTGACTTGTCTGCCAAATGGCAATTTTGAAATCTCCTTCAGTTTCTATTGCAGCTGTCAAATATTTTGAAGATCGGGAAAATATTTTGATATATGGAGATTGACCATCAAAATAGGATATTTTCCTATTTTCTTGCAACTGTTTTTTACTGTCTATTTTTAGCAAATTTGATCCAGTTTTTCAGGATCTAGAATAATTTTGTAAAGGCTATAAATCCTATAACTTCTGTAGAACAGAGGGTGGGATTTGGTTTTCTAAACTACAATGTTGTTGTGATAAAGACACTTTCTATAATATATTCAGTATGCAAGCTTCTTTCATTGTTATTTGTCAGATCTTCTTTTACATTTACTTTCTATTCTTATGAGTGAATTTTGTTCTTTATCTATGTTTACATAATCTATTGGTGACTGTCATCTTACTGTTATACACCAGAATGGCACCTCTCCGTCCGAGTGCCGACTTTCCTTATTTCGGCGCGCAAAAGGACACTTATGGATTGAGGTTTTCCTAGAATACTATAGCTTGGCTTATTATGGAATACATTTCTGCCTTTATCTCTGCCTGTGACCACTTTCCCATTGTTTCATGAAAGTCATTGAAAGTCACTGAAAAAACACCTATATTGGATGACCCATATCTTGAGTTCTGTAACTCCGTTTGACCTCATTTCTGCGCCGTTGGAAAGATATTTCAGTTAGAAAAACTTTCCTGAAGACATCAAAGTCTGAAAATGCCTAGAAATACCA
>LPNX010503391.1:131444-185443 GCA_001517045.1 Pseudotsuga menziesii | reverse complement strand
CGTTTTGAGGGCTTCTATCTAGCACATGAGTAAAAAATCAGGTTTTCATCGCCAAATTTGGCCAAAAAGTGTTACCCATCTTCATGGAATCACCCTCCATCCATCTAGTGGAATTTCCACCCATTTTGGTTTCCATGGAGAGCAAAGTGCGGATGGTATCCCATTTTGTTGTGGGGGGATAATGTTTCTTCATAGTCAACTCCTTATTTTTGTGCATATCCTTTTTCCACAAGACTTTCTTTTTGTTTTTCAAGTGAGCCATCTGATTTTTATTTGTTCTTGTAAACCCACTTGCAACCAATTGGTTTGGTTCCAACTAGAGGGTCAACCAGTTTCCACGTTACATTCTTTATGAGTGCATCATATTCATTTTGCATAACTTATTTCCATTCATCACATGTAGCAACTTATATAAAGGAAGTTTGTTCAAAATTAGAAGATAAATTCAATTCACAATCAAATGAGACATCCATGTCATCACTTGAGTTATATGCTTCTCCTCCATCATCTCGTCTTTTTGAGTTTCTCGCTCACACATTTCCAACTTCATCTAGATAGAAAATTTCAAGTGTCTTCATGAACCATTTTGGAATCTTATTTGATGGTCCAGGTTGATCAACTGGAGGTGCTTCATTCTCTTCAAGGTTCAATATTCCAATCCTTTCAATAACATCATCCAGTTAAGATGAAATGGTGGGAAATTCTTCTTCATGATATTCTTCATGAGGGGGTGTTGGTTCTACAAAAGAAAATTCCAAAGATCCTAATCCAAGATTGGGATTCCCCCTTCAAGGTTTGGAATTTCATTATAAAATTCATAATATATCTTTAGATGGGAAAACTTCTCCATACGATTAAGTTGTCTTTCAATAGAATTGTCTTTTTTATTAGTTTCAAGAAAATGACATCTATGGAAACAACAAATTTCTTGTTTAATTCATCATAAATACGGTATGCCTTGGAAGTGTTTGAATACCCAAAGAAAATACATCTTCGACTTCTAGCACCAAGTTTGTTTCTTTGCTCCTTTGGTATCAAGCCATAACAGGTGGAACCAAAAACTCTGAGATTCCTAACTGAAGGAAGGTGGCCAAACCACATTTCGTGTGGAGCATTGTATTCAATAGCATGATATGGACTTGTATTTCTCAAATATGTTGCACATACTACTCCATCACCCCAAAACATTAGTTTTACATTCTTGAAAAACATCATTAATATTTCCATATTCATTAATGTTCTATTCATCCTTTCCGCTACACCATTTTGTTGAGGATTATAAGGAATTGAATATTTATGTGTAATCCCATGTTTGCTAAGATATTCTTCAAATGCATTAGATGTATATTCTTTACCGTTATCTGAACAAAGTGTACCAATACATGTTTGTTCTTGATTCTCTACCCATGCATGAAAGTTCTTGAATGTTTGAAATTCTTCAGACTTTTTCTTCAATAAATTTTCCCAATATATTCTTGAATAATCATCAACAAAGGTCATGACATACTTATTACCATTTGCAGAAGGAATTGACATGGGGCCACATGAGTCAGAATGAATCAGTTCCAACTTTCTACATGCTATGAATTTAGACTCTTGAAAAGGATTCTTATTATGTTTTCCTAGTATGCATGCATCGCATTTTTTCCTTTTCTTAGGAATAGTAGGAAAATCATATACACCATTGTTTCTTAACAAACAAATATTGTTATAATTCAAGTGACCAAATCTTGCATGCCACAATACACTGAATGACAAATTACCTTCTTCAAGCTGAGACATATAGGAAAAGTTTTGAATTGCTGCAGAACAACCATTCAACTTCAACATATTTACACCTTCAAAACCTATCATTATGTAATGATACAAATCAGTTTCAATGGATCATTAACTACTTTATAGAATAAATTTTCTAAACAAACTAATAGGTAAGGAATTTCTAGCTGAATGAGTGAGAAGAAGGAAATTCAGGAGGATCATCAAAGTAAGGAAAGGATCACGAGTTTTCAGGTTCCTATGCACAATGTATTGGGTAATTTTAGGTTTCAAACATCATCCAAGATGAAGTTTAATTCCAGGATCTTCGGAGTCCCAACAGATGCAAACTAAAACCTTCACAGTTCACTCTCCAACAACCAGCGAGGAATGTATTGGACTAAAAGATACTTGCAAAACTATGATATAATGTTATTAATCGGTAATAAAAGGATTTTTTTGTTTTGTATTAGAATTGGGAAGCTCTAGGGTTCACACTAGTGAAACTAGTCTTGTGGACAACTCAAAGGAATTGACTTCTGAACTTCCCAAACAACAAGATATGGCCTTAGATTATTGGTTTTAAGAATGGAACCCTTAGATAATTATGTTAATATCCTATCAGAATAATAATTAAGTAGTTTCATGATAGTGAGGATGATTTATGCTTTAAACAATAAAACTAGTCAAAATTGCATGTAAACCTAGACAAGGTCGAATCAACTCATAAGAAGGTTGGTCAAAACAATTTGAAATGCAAGTAAAACTTCATAAAAGTTTTATTACATCATATAAAAAAAGTAGGAAGTCAAAATATTTCTCATAGATATCTTAGGAAACAATCATTGGCATCAATACATCCATATAGTGAAATTGGAGACATTATTCACTAGATAATTGGAGCATTTGAATCTCTGACTTCTTCAATCAACTAGAACAATCCTGGATCTAATCAATAACTTGAAAAAAATATCAATGATGGATATTGGATGTATTCATCCTCTCAATGGAAGTAGGGGAGATCTCCCCAAGTCTTGAGTAGCACAATGCTCTAAGCCGAAATAAAATTCGCTCACACACATACTACCAAAATATTTGCAATAGTATAAAAAATCCATTTGGATAAAAGAATATATGTATAAACGTATGAGATCAGATATATGATTTACATTTACATTTGTAGGGATTTATATAATCCTTATCGTGCATTTTCAAATGAAAGGGTGCATCTCTTTACTTTTTCTAATTAACTAATTAATCATTATTAATTATTAATATATATTAATATTAATAGTTAATATTGATATTTAATATTTATATATATTTATATATTATGTTATATTTTTTATATAGCATTTCCCCTCTCTTATAAAGGCTTTGTCCTCAAAGCCTTATAATTTTTGTCACATCGTTCCTTGTTACGTCATAGCTGACGAAACATGTCGATACAAACTTTTAAGAGTAGAGTATAAATTTCGATATGTTGATGAATCAATCCATCCCAAATCGATTTGTTGTTGATTGTTGGGATTCCCTACTAATATGACATTAGGAGCTTTGATCACATTAGTACAATTATCTTTCGACATTTTTCGTCTTTTTAGGATATTGGTTTTTATGACTGGGACGTCAATAAAGAATTTTCACAATGTCATTTTCTTTTATGAGCATCATATTTTGAGCATCGATCTGAGTTGGAAAACGTGTTTTCATCCCTTGAGGTTTTAATGTTTCGTTCTATATCTTTTCCTTGTTTTCTAACTCGATAATAGAATTATATATTATGTTATATTTTTTATATAACATGCTCTAGCCTCTCATATCAATTCACAAACTATCAAAATATGGGCTAGTGGTGTGCACTCCTTTTATAGACTACTAGGAATGACTTGTTGAGAAAATTAGAGAGTCTAATGCACCCTCATGGATGGATAAAGATGCTTTGATTTCCTTTACTTGTTGCCTTCTTGCTTAGTTTTTCTTCTTTTCTTTCATGCTTTAATTTTTTCCTTCTTGCTTTAGCTTTTCTTTCTTTTTCTATGCTTTTCACTGTTTTCCTACTTTTCTGGCCTTCAACCTACTTTTGCTTTCCTACCTTAGATTTTCCTTCTTTTGCTCTGATTTTCACCGCGCTTTCCTTCTTTTCTTCCTTATCTCGCTTTATCTTGTTTTTCTTCCTTATCCTACTTTTCTACCTTGTCCTTCTTGCTTCTTTATCCCTGCTTTTCCAATTGTATTCTCTTTTCTGCTTGGTGCCATCTTTTCTTCTTTATCTTTACTGCTTTTGTATTTCCTTCTTATGCAAGCTATATGTTGGTCAATCTTATCCTCCAATGCACCCTTGAGGATAATTCTCCATTTTTATTCCATAATTTAAATATTAATCATAAATTTGACTTTCAATAAATGCCTTCAAACTTTATGAAAGAAAATAACACCTCCTGATTAACTAATTAATGATTTGAAATTTCAAAATTAATCCCAAGACATTTAATTCCTCTTCTTACTCAAGGGATTGATTAGGTTAGGAACTCAAGCCATAGATCATTCATGAGGGGACATGACACATGATGACATTGCTGTCATAGGACTTCCTTGTCTCTACAATTCCATCAAACATGTGGATAGAATGGCTCAGTGATGTCAAATCTGCACAAGTATAGCAAGATTCTCCACAACTCTGGAAAATAGGGAACATTTTTTAGCACAAAATTAGGGAAACTAGGAAACTTGGGCATGATTGAACCAATTCCCCTTGGTTTGAGGCTAGATTTGTCTGTAAAGTATACTATTCCATTTCAATGTCATTTAGTTCTTCAAAAAAGTCTTTTCTAAAGGTAATATGAGAAGTTGCACCAGTGTCAAGCATCTAACAATATTTGTAAGATGAAAGATAATTTATTTCATTAATACCAAGATTACAGTGTGCAACTATGCAATGAGTTGAATCATAGAATTTTCCAGCCTCTTGATTATTATTCTTGTCATCTTTATTCTGATTGTACCTTCCTTTGATGGACTGCTAATGATCCCACCACTAATATGCTTCATGCCCACTCTTTCCACAACGCTTTCACTTCAGATCTGATCTTTTGCTTGATATTTTTTCCCCCTCTGCCTATGAAATTTCGTCTTCCTCGCCATCTTTTGTTTCTATCTCCCTTGGAAGGATATTTGGTCTAATTCTTTTATTTTTGGGCAAAGCAAAGAGACTCTTCAGAAAGCTCACTTGATTTCTTACCAAAGGCTTTCTCTCTTTCTGCAATATTTTCTACCAGGATGTCAAAGGTGAGGACTTTGAACTTGTCACTTGCTTGTAGGGACTCAACATAGTTGGAGCGAGTTGGATAAATTGACTTTAGAAATGTTGCAAGTGAAAGGCCAAGTTTCATACCAGATGCTTGGATCTTATGCATGATTTCTTTGATCTCATATGAAGCTAGCATAGGATCATTATCTTTTACTTTGATACTGAATAATTTTAACATTAACATAACTATCTCCATCTCAAAATGTGAGTCATACAAGCCTTTTAGTGTCTGTAATGCTTGTAAACATGATTTTGTAGGCAAAATATGTTGGCTCACCTCTTCACAGACAGTGGCACTGATCATAGATAAGGCTTTCTTTTATATGGACTACCAAACAACAAGTTCTTTCTCTTATGTAGGAGGTTTTGGATCAATGGTTGTGTCTACATATGATTATATCTGAATTGTCTTTACTTCACAAATCTCATCCCATAGGTCATTATATATGAAGGTGGATTTGATCTTTCTATACCATTCTGGATGTGTCCTTTCCTGTGAGGACAACACCAACAATAGATTCTAAAGAGTGCATCTCTAATCTAGAACCCGCAACCTACAAAATATTTTAAAAAATATGGGATGTAGAAGTTCCTTCTCCTTTACAAGTTACAAAAATGATTATGCAACTAATTACACAATTCTGCATCCTATTACAAATAATTATGCATCCCTAACAAACCAATCCTTCAGCTATATATCACATTTTCTAGAAAGGTATTACATACATATTTTATTTCAAAATTACATTACATTTTATCTTCAGTGAAGATTTGAACAATATAATAGTATATCGATCTTGCATACTTGTTTTACATAGTATTTAGGTAGGTTGCATCTCCAACATAATGATTGCATAGAAATGAGTAGTCTCATACTTACACCAATAGATATTTATGCAGATATAGAGAAATAACCAGAATGCACATTCCTTATAGCTGAATGCAAGAAGGTCATATCTCAGCTTCACCCTTTCAATATTCAATGTGATCAACACCATCAACGTGGATAAGGAAGTCACAACACTCTTTTTGTATGACGGGTATAGTCACAAACTCAGGTTCAAAACACAGCTTCAAACAATTACAGGATTATATTCTTCAATATTACGACTTCAATAAAACATACACATCGGTCTCAACATATATTATTTCTCCATTGAGTCAAATACACACCAATATACACCACGCCGCATCACACTTCACATACATGGAAAATATTTTCAAAACTCTTTCACTTCGATTCCACTCACATAAATTAGGGTACATATTAGGGCTTTTTTCCATCCCTAACAGTCACATGTAATTATGACAAAAAAACTCATACAATATTTTACTTTCACAAATTTGATATGACGTGAATTTTCTAGTAGCAATCTTCTCACCGGTCATGCTTTTGCGGCAGTACAAACAACTCCAACAATGCTACGATCTTTGGGAAACTGACTTGTGAATGTGGTACATCACAACACCAAATCTCTCTTCTTCAACATCGTGTTGATTCTTTCACACAATGGTTATTTTGTGGATGGATTGCTCATAGGGAATAAGAGTGACGTAGCTTAAAATCGTAGGTGGAGAAGCTCTCAACACCATGTATGTAGAATGAAAGTATGACTTAAAACATTCATTAGACAAAATGTGCATAGAATTAGAGGAATAATGGGATACTTTCAGAGCTCGCAGGTGTACTAAGGGAGTGGCTCACTCTTCACAAGAAATGTAAAGCGTAGTCTTTGATGCTGAAGACAAATACAAACAAAGGTTGCATCTTATAAACTTCGGGGTGGAAAGGAATATGATTCATAAAAAATACTCTACCTCAAGAAACGGTCCTCAACACACAGCTCCAAAATCAGGTGTTTGTCATAAAAAAAATTCCTCAATGTATGTTGGAGACTGACAGGTAGGTGCAAAACAGGGATGGACGAGAAATGTCAGGAAAACTGTTCAACTTTGAGCAGGGTAAAGACACAATAATAAGCCAACAGTCTGGCAATGGACTAGAAAGCATATAGGCTGCTAGGACTGGAATGTAGGAGGCATGGCAATGGACTAGAAAGCAGATAGGCTGCTAGGACTGGAACGTAGGAGGCAGGAGTTAGAACAGGTATCCGCTCTAATACAGTAGCTCTAATACCACTGTAGGACTCTCGATTCATATTATTTCAATGCCAAAGCATTTATTTATAAATTGTTGTGGTGGTTGAGTTTCACCTTCCAACTAACGTCGTTTGGTCTCCTATGCGACTTTTCATATTCATATTTTATAAACATTATTTACATTGACTATGGAACCATAATCTGAGGATTAGGTTTCCAAAAGCGTTTGTGAATAGCCTCAATATATCATTCATAATCTTCATGAATGTTGTTGGAGCATTGGTAAAGTCGAAAGGCATGACCAACCACTCACTGAAGACCTTCTTTATACTTGAATTTTGTCTTCCAAATATCAATTTTCTCAATTAGGCCCTAGTGGTAGCTAAACTTCAAATCAATATTTCTAAAGAACTTAGAACCCTTAACCTAATCAAGAAGATAGTTCATCTAAGGGATTGGGTATCAATTCTTATTGGTGATTTTGTTTATGGATCTATAATCAATGCAGAGTCACCATTGTTGGCATTTCATAGCTCGGAGGTACTCCTGCATTAAGTGTCTAGCATGTTTGAGTTGAGGAGTTGTTGGTTGGCATGTGAATATTTCATTGAATCTTGGCTTGAGGTTTGAGGACAAACTCGTTGGGGTAAAAAAAATTCATTCACTTGAAGGAGAGGGTCACCTTGTTATTGCTTGTTATTGGAGGACCTAGGACTATGGGAGATAACCAAGGAAGTATACACAATAACTTATGATCCTTTTGTTTTGGATGAGTACAACTGGAATAATGTAAAGGAAAGGAACATTCTTCTTCATGGTGTGAAAGACCACCTCATGCCTCATGTGACTCGGAAGAAGCATTCCTATGAGATGTGGAATTCCTTGATAAAATTGTTTTCGGATGATAATCAAAACCAGAAAAGTGTAATATGACTTGATTACTTGGATGAGTACTTTATGACTTGATTACTTTTAAAATATTTAAGGTAATATGACTTTTCAAAAAGTAATTTGTTTTTATATAGTTCATTTAAGTGATTTAAGTGATTTAAGTGAACTTGAGATTAAAACACATCCCTTGATCTTGTAGGCCAAGGTCAAATCTCAACCCTAGAAGTTCAAAAGTCATGGGAGTTACCCTAATGAGGATAATAAAAAGAATATAAGATTTCATTTTGACTATTCCAAGGTGAGGAAGAGAAGGGACATGAAGTTCAAGATAAGTTGAAGAGAAAGAGCAAGTGGCTTGATTTTCAAGAGAGAGGGAAGATTGAGCCGAGGAGAAAGAAGAGGAAGAGGCAGTCTACTTGCAAACATTCTAAGAATAAAGAGGGTAGTGAGGATGGCACACATTCCCAAAATTGTAGCTTGAGTGGGGACAGACTTCCCAAGAGAACTAGGCTGCGACATTTCCCAATAAATTTTGTGGCATTAAAAGTTAGATTGTACATCAACTTTTGGATGGTCATACTATTCAAAGAGATTTTTTGCATTGTTGAAAGTGACATTCTATACTGCTGAGAGAAGGCACGGATTTCAAGGATGGGTATTGAGCATAGAAATCGAGGTCCTTAATTTGCTGAGGTAAAAATGTACATTATGCATTTAATTTCTTTTTTGGCTGAGTTTGAATGACTGTAGCAATCCATAATAGTGTACAAACTGACAAATAGTACATTCAAGAGAAGCACGAAGTTAAAGTGTCATGGGGAACATTTTTCAAGATTAGTTACAATTGTTAGATTTTTATCATTCAAGCTAGCATTATATTAGGATCTTTAACTGAGAGAATAACAAGAACAACAATCAAACACAAGATACAATGAACACAATGTTTTTCCTCGGGGAAACCATAAATGGAGAAAACCCCGCAACTTCCTCAGAGATAGAATCAACACCAAAAGTAAAACCCCAAAACAGTAAGATGATCTCCTGACAGCAGTAGTCTCTTTCTTTCTAGCCCCAACAACTTCTTCTCCCTCAGCTATGTGCTACAACTATGTGTGAGTGAATGTGTGATAAATAGAGAGGCTCACTCTCTATTTATACTAATTCTTGACTTGAGAATAACTCACTAGGGCCGACTTCTCTAGGAGAGTCTAATAACCCTAGGGCCCCGCAACTACAGGGACTTTAACCCTTGATCAATATGAGGGTTACCCACAGTGACTTGACATGACTTGTTTACATTATTGAATCTCCCAATAGGAACATCAGGGAATGACATGACTCAAATACATTACAGACACTTCCTGGAATAAACATCAAGGTACAATACATAAGATATACGGATGAATACATTCTGAAGTTACAAATACATCCATTAGAGGAAATTTGGGGTCTAAAATGGGCCTTACAAGAAAACACGCCAACAATAAATTTTGTGAGTTGGAATTCAAGAACCAATAGAATTTCAATAAAATGAGTCAACCATAAATGTTGAATTCAGATATTTGTCATAAAAGAAAACTACTTTTTTTGTTCGTAGTTTCAACATATCTCCGTGTTTTTACTCAAATTTCAAGAGAGAGAGCTCGTTGGATGCGTAATTTAATTCTGCATCCAACGAGTAGCCACACTACATACTTTTGACAGACTCTGCTACCCCAAAAATAAGAAATGCCTAAAACAACGTGATGATGATGTCATCATCACATTTTTTTCAGGTATTTCTTGTTTTTGTGGTAGCAGGGTCTGTCAAAAGTATGCAGTGTGGGTAGTCATTGGATGTGGAATTAAATTTTGCATCTAACGAGCTCTCCCACTCAGAATTTGAGTAAAAACATAGGGAGATATGTCAAAAATACAAATACAAGAAGTAGTTTTTTTCATTCTTCCTCCAAAATTAATAACTATCATTTAATTATTTTAACTATTATTTTATTATTTTCCTTAGAAGGCCCATTTTAGACCTCAAATTTCCTCTAATGAACACTCCCTCTTAACTATGAAGGTATTCTCTCGACATAATTTGTCAGCATTGGTCTTCTTCTCTGTATCAACTAGATCATCTCGTCATCTTCATCTCGGATCTGGATCATCATCACTTGATCTGGACCATCACTTGATCCGGATCATCACAGGGACATCATCACTGGATCTGGATCATCAGTTGATCTAGATTATCATGGGGACATCATCACTGGATCTGGATCATCGCTGGGTCATCATCATAGGTTCTATCTCATTATTCTTCTCGTCACAGAAAGTTCTACAGAGCCAGCCCTTTTTCATGCTGGTTGTAGGCCTAGCCTCCATGTAGGTCTTCTTCGGTGCTTATATATGACCCTAAGTCAGATTGGCCAGCATTCACATTTGACCATGAGAGGAACGCATCCAACACCATGTCAGAAAGGCACAGCACTTACATTCACCAGCATGATAGGAAACAACTACTATCATTTGTGAAAAGGCACGGCACTCACATCCACCAGCATGGTAGGACATAGCTACTACCATCTGTGGAAAGGCACAGCACTTGTAATCACCAGCATGGTAGGACACACCTACTACCATATGTGAAAAGGCACGACACTCACATACACCAGCATGATAGGACACAACTACTATCATCTGTAGAAAGGCACAACTCTTACAATCACCGGCATGATAGGACACAACTACTATCATCTGTGAAAAGGAACGTCACTCACATCCATCAACATGGTAGGACACACCTACTACCATCTATGGAAAGGAACACCACTTATAATCACCAACATGGTAGGACACACCTACTACCATCTGTGAAAAGGCTCAGCACTCACATCCACCAGTATGATAGGACACAACTACTATCATTTATGGAAAGGCTCGGCACTCACATCCACTAGCATGATAGGACACAACTACTATCATCTGTGGAAAATCACTGCACTTACATCTAATTATGTGGGAACCAATCCTACAATCACATCGGAATGGCCCTCAACCCCAAGCTGAGGATTCATTGTAACTGACCAGGTACCTCCATTCTCCCAGAGAATGGCATTCAACACTTATATTTGATCATGTAGGAACCAATCCTATAGTCACATCAGAATGGCTCAGCACTCATATCTAACATGGAAGGAACCAATCCTCTCACCATGACAAAATGGCTCAACCCTTACATCTAACCATGGAAGGAACCAATCCTCTCACCATGTCAAAATGGCTCACGAACTCATCACTTCCCCTTGGAGGAAACCTCGATCTGGAGAACACCAAGCTTCTCCTTGAAGTACTCAAACTTCACTCTGGCCAATGGCTTTGTCAACACATTAGCTATCTGTTCGTCCGTCGCAACATAATGGAGCTTCACTGCTCCTCTCTACACCATATCCCTGATATAGTGATACTTGATCTCGATATGCTTCGAATTGTCATGGAACACCAGGTTCTCTGAAAACTTCACACGACTTTGGTTGTCGCAATATATACAAGTAGCATCTAGCTGGAGATCAAATAAACTAGACAATAGCTTCCTTAACCATACTGCCTCGCAACTGGTTGAACAAGTTGTGACATACTCTGCTTAAGCTGTACTCAGTGCCACGCAAGACTATTTCCTGCTAAACCAAGAGATCACACATGATCCCATACTGAAGCAACACCCTGAAGTGCTCTTCCTATTGATGGAACTGCTTGCCCAATCTGAATCAACATAACCCTCTAGGTTAATCTTCTAATTTGCCTCATACTTGAGCCCATAATCAACTGTACCCCTCAGGTGCCTCAGAATATGCTTTGCAGCAAAAGTGAACATGTCTCGGATCTGTCAGGAATTGGCTCAAGGTGTTCACAGCAAAGCAAACATCCGGTCTCGTATTCGTTAGGTACATCAAGGACCCAATAATCTGACAATACATTGTAGCATCAACCGATTCTAATGAAGCATCACTCAATAGCTTCAGGTTCGATGCCATAGGTGTGGTCATGGCCTTATAGTCCATCATTATGAATCTCTTCAAGATCTCTATTGCATACTTCCCTTGTCCGAGGAAGATTCCATTCGCATTCTGCCACGCCTCCATGCCTAGAAAATAGTGCATCACACCCAAGTCTTTCATTTCAAACTCGGCAACAAGCTTCCTCTTTGTATCAGCAATCAACCCATCCATACCTGTTACAAACAGATCATCTACATACAATAGGAGTATCACTGGGTTACCTTTTTCAACCTTGTAGTAAAGGTTGGAATCTGCTTTACTCTTGGTAAAGCCCAAACTGGATAGAAAGTTGTCAATTCTGTCGTACCATGTCCTGGGTGCCTGTTTCAAACTGTACAGGACTTTCTTCAATTTATTCACATGAGACTCTATGTCATGTGCCTCAAAACCAAGTGGCTAATCCACATGCACTTCCTTTTCCACTACACCATTCAAGAAAGCAGTCTTGACATCTATCTGGTGTATCTTCCATTTCATCACTGTAGCCAAAGCAAGTACTGATATGATGGAACTGTATCTGGCTACAGGTGCAAAATTTTCTTCATAATCTATTCCTTCTTTCTGGGAGAAGCCACGAGCCACAAATATTGCTTTATATTTCTCTATGCTACCATCTGCAGCATGCTTGATCTTGTAGATCCATTTGGAAGTTACAACAGACTTCCCTTCTGGTCTTGGGACAATATCCCAGACATCATTCTTCAAGATTGATTGATACTCTTCGATCATAGCATCCTTACATTTTTTCCTTTCTGTCACTTCTTCATAGTTAGAAGGTTCTTTATCGATGAAGTCACATAATAAGGCTACATACCCGGAGCAGGACCTAGTCCTTTTTCTTTCTCTATGATTTTCTTCTGGAGCCCCATATCTTTCTACACCTTGGATAGCTTCTCGTACCCAAGCAGGTTTCCTCTTTTGAGGATTCTTCTCTTGAGGTGGATATATAGGTTCTTGAGGTTCTTATAATTCTCGTTCTTCTTCTTCAATTTCTTTATTCATGGTTGTGTCATGAATTCTGGGTGCTTCTGTTTCTTTAGGTTCTTCAGCAGGTCTCTTTCTGGATTTGTTGTAAGCTGAGTCTTCGTCAAATGTTATGTCCCTGCTGATGTCGATCTTCTTGATTCCTTGGAAGTATGTTCTGTAATCCTTCGAGCTTTCAAAGTATCCCACAAATACACCCTTTCTTCCTGAAGGATCTAGCTTTGTCCTCTTTTCTTTTGGAATGTGTATGTATATTGGACAGCTGAATATTTTGAGATGGCTGACTTTTGGTTTCTTGCCAGAGAAGACTTCTTCAGGGGTGTTTTTCTCAAGTACTCTGTGTGGAGTACGATTCTGTACATATACCGCAATTCTAGTAGCTTCTGCCCATAGATGCATGGGAATATCTTGATAATGAAGCATGGCCCTTGCAGCTTCCATAATCATTCTATTCTTCCTTTCATCAACCCCATTTTGTTGTGGATTATATGGAGTAGTTAACTCCCTCTTAATCCTTGAATATTTGCATAATACTTTGAATTCATTTGATGTGAATTCTCCACCATTATCTAATGGAAAGGTTTTGATCTTCTTTTCTGTATGGTTCTTGATCAAGGCTTTGAATTCCTTGAACTTGCTGAATACTTCATCTTTTTTCTTCAAGAAGCATATCCATGTCTTCCTAGAAAAATCATCAATAAAATAAACATAGTATACATACCCGCTTAATGAACTGGATGACATAGGACCGCATACATCAGAGTGAATAATTTCCAAGATTCATTTTGCCTTGCTCTCACTACTTCGAAATGTCTTCTTTGTGTTCTTTTGTTTTGCACATCCTTTGCAGACACCGTCATGTTTTGACTGGATTTCTGGAAGTCCTTCAACAACTTTGCTTGCAAGAGGTAGTGATCTGTAGTGCACATGTGCAAGCCTTCTATGCCAAATTTCATTTGGCTCTATTGTGTCATGGATCAAGGCTTGTTTTGGATGGCCCTTCAATTTGTATAGACCTCCCTCTTGTTCCCCAATTACCAGTGCATCATCAATAGTCTTTCCCTTTGGCCACATGAGAACTTGGCCATACACAAATGCAACCCTCATGCCTTTTGCATCCAATGCAGATATGGAGAGGAGGTTCTTCTTTAGTACTGGTACAAACAATACATCCTTCATCGTCATAGACTTTCCAGAGTCTAGCTTATAGGAGGATTCCCCACTACCTTTTATTGGATATTGGTAATCATCTCTAAGTTTCACCTTGTGGGGTGATTCATGTTCTGATAGTTTCATAAATGATTCTTTGAATCCTGTCATATGTTTGGAAGCCCCATTGTCTATAATCCAATCATTGCTTCCACGTGTGATGTTTCCCGTGAGAGCGGAAATCAAGACATATTCTTCATCACTTTCTTGTCTAATTCTTTTTGTGGAAGGTCCATAATCCTCTGCAGCATGAGCATGATGTCTTTTCTTGTTTCCCTTATTCTTGTGAGAGACATTTTTGTTTTTAGGACATTCTCTAGCATAGTGTCCTACTTCATCACATGTATAACATCTAATTCTAGAAAAATATTTTCTCGTGTTACTTTTATGGAAGTGCTTACCTCTGGGGTGATGAGAACTTCTTTTGCTTTTCTTGGAGTGTACTGTGAAAGCTTGATCTTCACTTTCCATCTTTTCTTCTTAAGCTGCTATCTGAGCTTCTTCTTGAGAGCATTCTTCCCATAGTCTGCTAAATTTGACTAGCTTCTTTCTGGCACTGATCCCTTGAATACAGGAGTCCCATAATCTAGGGAGACCATTCAAGGTGGTCATTACAATCTTTGCATTCTCCACTTCTTCATCCACTGCTTCAAGTTTTTCCTTGATCTAGGAGACCCTTGTGAAGTATGACTGTATGGTCTTCGCGTTTTGGATCTTCACATTCTTCAACTGGTTCCTCAAAGTCATCTTCTGGTTTATGTTTTTTCCTTCAAACAATTTGGTCAGGGCATCAAACATAGCTTTAGGTGTCTTTAGGGAGGACACCTGTGGTATGAGGTGATCCTTGATTGAATCAACAATAATCCTCTTAGCCATGACCAACTTATTTTTATGTAAGGCCTTAGCCTCATCTCCCTCTAGAACTGGAACCTCCTCATTGATGTAGGAATCCAACTCATTTTCTTCCAGGACCAGGGAGATCCTATACTTCCAGGCTCGGAAGTTATCAGCTCCCTCAAGCTTTTCATCAATCTTGGTATGATGAGACATCTTAATTGAGAACCTCAAATGGAAATACAATATATTTAGATCTTACCAGGTTAAGATGTCGGATCTGGATCTGGAGCTGCAATTCTATAGAGTTGGTTCAGGAGCAGATTAGGGTTTGACTTTTTCAGAGTTCTGTCTAACCAAAAACTTTGATCTTGATCTCTAAACTTCAATTTTGAGGAGGAGATCAATCCAGGACTGGGATCACTCAAAAATTCCAATTTTGTGAAAATCCCTAATTT
This sequence comes from Pseudotsuga menziesii, assembly GCA_001517045.1. Classification (NCBI taxonomy): domain Eukaryota; kingdom Viridiplantae; phylum Streptophyta; class Pinopsida; order Pinales; family Pinaceae; genus Pseudotsuga; species Pseudotsuga menziesii. The sequence continues at coordinate 169,862 of LPNX010503391.1, read as the reverse complement.
TTGGCAGCAGTGTCAGTTCAAAAACTGAAAATGCTCAGAATCAGATTCTGCTTCGATAGAAAGATGCACCCTAGAGAGGAGAGTCAACCCAACCTTCTTTTTCTGAAAATATGTGGAGAGAGATACAAAAAGTAGGAATCCCTAGTTTCCGCAGCTTCACAGTGTCTTCTTCTTAGGTCAGCTCTGATACCATGTTAGATTTTTATCATTCAAGCTAGCATTATATTAGGATCTTTAACTGAGATATTAACAAGCACAACAATCAAACACAAGAGACAATGAACACAATGTTCTTCCTCGGGGAAACCATAAATGGAGAAAACCCCACAACTTCCTCAGAGTTAGAATCAACACCAAAAGTAAAACCCTAAGACAGTAAGATGATCTCGTGACAGCAGTAGTCTCTTTCTTTCTAGCCCCAACAACTTCTTCTCCCTCAGCTATGCCTTACAACTGAGTGTGAGTGAGTGTGTGATAAATAGAGAGGCTCACTCTCTATTTATACTAATTCCCAACTTAACAATAACTCAATAGGGCCGACTTCTCTAGGAGAGTCTAATAACCCTAGGGCCCTGCAACTGCAGGGAATTTAACCCTTAATCAATAGGAGGGTTACCCACAATGACTTGAAATGACTTGTTTACATTATTGAATCTCCCGATAGGAACATCGGGGCATGACATGACTCAAATACATTACAGACACTTCCCGGAATAAACATCGGGGTACAATACATAAGATATATGGATGAATACATTCCGAAGTTACAAATACATCAACAACAATCAATTATTGTTGTTGTAACTTCAAGTTGTAATTCTAATTTTCTATTTGAGAAATCCCAATATAAATTTTCTCTTATGGACTAGTTTTCCCTTAAGGGGTGGGGTTTTTTCCAGGGTTTAAGTTTGACTAGAAATGCCTATGTTAATGTGAAATTATAGTATTTTGTTTATATGTTATCTATGTTGCAAAGTGTGCTTTATAAATAGTATATCATCCTACATTCAAGTTATTCTATGGAAACATCACACATTACCTCATCCTTGAAGGGATTGATGTTGTAGGATAGGCGGTATTTCTCGCTGGCATTGATGTCTTGTCTGTGGCTCAACCAACCAGTGATGTATGGTTGTGGGTATAGCATTATTGACAGCTTCAACCACTTGATGGATTTGACCAATATCGGGTTCTTTTGGCTACCACTATCAACAATTAAATGTAACAAACTCCCCTTTACCCACATCTATGAATGGAAGAGATGCTACCCTCCCTCTAGCTCCTCTATCTCTTTCGGTTGGATATTTGCGGTTGTGGTGGTGGCACGTGATTCCATGACAATGATATGTTTTCTTTTATCTTGATTTGAAACAGAGTCCATAGGCTTTCATCTCAGCCACCAATGATTTTTTCGAGCAACATTCATTGGTGTTGTGCTAGGGGTTTTGTGGAACTCACACCACTTTCCCGTGTCCTTCTTCGAATTCTTGTTACCCATATTTACATGCAACCTAGACTTATTTTCATGTGTGATTTTATTCTTAATTTTTCCTTTGTTACATGAGTTAGTGGCACATTTACCATAATTCTTTTCTGATTGGTTTGCATGCTCAAACTGCCACTTATTCTTCTTCATAAAAATTTGCCCCATTTTTACAGTATATTGATAAGTGGCTCCTAGTGAGGAGATGTCCAGGAAATCCATCTGTATTTGGATGTACTTGTGTAGGGTACTATGGTACTTCAAGACCAACTATTTTTTGGAGTCTTTCATACTAGATTTGAGCAAAAGGTATGGGATATATTGGTGAACTCCAACACTGCCTATTCTCTCTTCTGGTGCAAAATTGTCCATCTCATGTAGTAGTCATCATAGTTCTCAACAAGGTAGAATTTCTCCTTAAGGGAATCAACAAAAGTTTCCCTAGTGGGTTTCATCCTATATGTTGTAGACTCATCTTTAGCATGCCTCTTGCAGTACCTGCTCCACAAATATTTGACATTGGGGAGGGAATTAAGGAGTGTGAAGGTGATATTTTCGCTATCATTTTTTTTAATAGAGTAATAATCCTATAACTAGTTTAACCATTTCTGTAAAGAATCTAAGTCTATCTGTTCTTTAAATAAAGGAATGTCAAAATTAAGTTGTACCTTGAAGGGTTTTGCACCTATGGAATGGATACTAGTTGAGGTGCCTCCACTGTGTTAATTATTGAACCATTGATCTACAGGAAAATGAGAGAAATTGAGATGTGAATTATGAAGTGGAATATCAAGAACATTGTACATTGAATAAGAAAAATTTGAGACAAATATGATAAGAATTTATTAGTAAATTACAACATTAATCTTCATTAATCCAGCAGTAATAAAACAGTGTTACAATAAGGAGAATTCAAATTATGTGGATACGATTCAAATCTACCAACTAAACCTGATGGATTGGCTAACTCAGTGTATCTAAATCACTGCATGGGAGCCACTAGTCTAACTCATGATGTCTAAATCAATCTTACAATCAATTAAACTAATGAGGTAAGTGGAAAAAGGAGCCACTTCCCAATGCAGCCATGCAAAACTAACACTAGACTAACTAAGAGTGATCTAAATGAATGTAACTAAAGGTTGACTCAGGATAACTTCCTATCTACTACAATTAACTGATGGAGGCTGCTGGTGGCACTCAGAGTGACTCCTAGAATGTAGGGATTGGCATCAGTGGCACCAAAATGGCACTGATGGCTCCAGTGGCACTAGTGGCACCAATGGCACCAATATCATGGTGGCATCAAACTCATCCAAATGACTGCTAAGTTAGGAAATATATTCAAGTAGACTATATATGGACAAGGGAGGATTATATAATCCTAACACAGCCCCTTAGTCCTGACTTAGACAACTTTGGGCCTTGATAACTAGGCCAAAAGTTACCCATACAATCTAATGAAAAATAAAACTAACTAATAAACTAAGGAAAATGGGGAAAACCTCATGGGAAACCCTCGCCCCCTTAAAAATAGCAAGAAATGGAAAAACAAGCTATACTTAAGAGAAACGTTTCCTCTTTGGGTAATAACTTGTAATAAATTTGCTGCAATTTGTAGCACTATGTAGAAGAAATGCAGTATATTGGTTCTTCTATGCAGCAACATCATGAGACTGTGCATGTGAACCTCTCAATTTTCTTCTGATCTGATGAATGTTCTTTGTATTTCTTCTTTATGGAGGAGGAATGGAATGATCAATTTTGTTCTTCTATGGGCCAAATGGTTGATCATTCGCTATAATCAAGTAGCACTTTCCTGAAAGCTTGTTGCATCACTCTGTAGATAGCAAAGTTGTGTGATAGAGTGCAACATGCTCATTTTGATACTGGGACTGTGTTCTCCTTTTGTCTTCTGGATTCCCAGCACCATCCCCAGCTGCTTCAATGAGATTTTGGGCCCATTTAGGCTTAGGCCACTGATTTGGGATGGGAGCTAGATCTTGATCTAGATTCTCATGAGGTATAGCCTCAATATCAAGATCATGATGATATTATTCCTCTTCATCTGAATCTGAAACATGTGATAAAATATCACCATCAAAAGGAAATGGAAGTGTTTATACCTTATTATGCTTCGGATTGTGATAGATCAAGCAACTGATCTTCTTCAAACTGAACATCGTGCTCTATGAGAACTTCCTAGTTGCAAGTTCCATTAATTTATATGATTTTACATCCTAAACATATAAGAGGAGTATGCATTCACTATTCTATGCTTGGAAGGTCTTTCTCTTGTCCATGGGTATTCTGGCCCAAGCTTTGGAACCAAAAACTCTCAAGTGAGAGACATGAGGCTTATGTCCATGTAGTGCTTTGAAAGGAGTGGCCCCAATCACTGATTTGTGAGGAAATCTATTATGTATGTATGAAGCACAGTTTACATCTTTGGCCCAAAGAGAAGGAGGAAGATTCTTGGCTTGGATAAGACATGTTGCTATCTCCTTCAATGATCTATTTTTTCTCTCGGCCACGCCATTCTGTTGTGGTGTGTATGGAATCGAGTGTTCCATTCGAATCCCCTCTAATTCACAATACTGCTGAAAATATATTTTAATGTATTCACCTCCATTATATAATCTAATGGACTTGATCTTCTTCCTAAATCTATTCTTAATCAAAGCTTTTAAAACTTCAAAAATTTCGAATACCTATGATTTATGTTTCATGAAATATACCCAGCAGAACCTTGAACAATCATCAATAAAAGTAAGAAATACCTGGAACCATTAATTGATGTTGTAGGCATTGGTCTTGAAACATCATTGTGTATCAAATCAAGTGTAGAGGCAGCTCTAGTTTCCTTCCCAACTTCATACCTCTTCTCTGGATGCTTACCTACCAAGCAACCAAGACATACTCCATCTGATGTTTGGATGAGAGGCAATCCTTCAACCCTTTTTTCATTGTGGAGTTGTTGGTGATATTTTAAATTGAGACTCCCAAATCTCTCATGCCACATCTTCCTGGTGTTGTTGGCATGAGTCAATAAAGTTGTTGTATGTGAAGCAAGCAGGAAATGGGAGAACTCATATGCCTTTGAGGCATGTTTAGCAAACCCTTTCGCTATGATATTTCTTGTATATTTTTCAGTGATATCTACTGAGTCAGAGTCGAATGTAACTTTATTGGGAGAGCCTATATGAGTCATCTAATAAACATACAACAAATTTGTTGCAAGACAGGGAACATAGAATACATTCTTGAACTCACCATGTTGGATTTAAATAGAACCTCTCTGAGCAGCTGGGATTTGGGAGTCATCTCCCATATGAATGCTAGGTACCCCTGATAGAGTGAGAGTGGAGAAGGATTCCCTGGAGGAAACCATGTGGTTGGATGCTCCAGAATCAATTAAGTAAGCTTTCAATTGAGTGAGGTATGCCTTCAAGGCATGGAATCTCTTATGATCTTATGTCAGTTGTCTAGCATCAAACTTCTTTGCTCCTTGTGGGAGGGAAATATTGTTCTGTTCAAGGAGTGTTGACAGTTGGTCGATTTCCTTCTTCATGCACCGGCTCTCTGGATGAAAGTCTCTCATACAATATGGACATCTAGTCTTCTCAAATTTATTCATTTTCTTGGAACCAAAGGCTCCATCGGAATATTTATGGTTCTTCATTGGCTTCGAATCAGTGTTTTTGGCCTCCTTCCCTTTTTTCTTCCCTATGGATTGCGCATTGTTTGAGTCTGTCATCAAGAGTGCTTGATTCTTGGAGGTTTGAAACACTCCCATTTGAACCAATTTATCTTGCTCTTGTATTAAGGACTGAGCAAAAGCATCTAGACAAGGAATCTTCCAATTAGGGATGGAAGCTCTTCTAGAATGGAATGTAGAGACAAAGACTGAGTACTCTGAGCCAAGGTTGCCCAACACTGACAGCACAAGTTGCTCATCTTTTCTCTCTAATCCACATTGTTTACATTGCAGTACTAGTGACTTGTATCTTGTAAAGAATTGTTGAATAGATTAAAAAATGATGGGTTGTAAAGCAATGAGCTCATTATCCAATATATTCCCTTGAAGCTCATCTTGTTTTCCAAACAAAGATTCAAGATTATCCCAAGATTCCTTCGGAGTCCTTAGTCCCTCAAGATGGAACAAAAGATCCTGGGAGATATGAGTGCAAATGAAGCTGAAATCCTTATCAAGCCGATTCAAAAATGTGTTCTTCTCAACATACTGTTGGGGCTCATTTTATCTTCCCATTGTCATCCTAAATAGACCAATATTGCACAAGGATACCTGCATATCTTCCCTCCAACCAGTGTAGTTAAAGGGTGTAAGGATTCAGGGTACGAAAGTAGAAGAATCAATATTTCTATATGCTGAAATGGTCAATTCCTCAAGAAGCTACGTAGGCACCTGCAAATAACACTACAAAAACAAATTCAATTTGCAATCATGCCAGTTTCAATCCTTTCCACCTCGACATGTACACTTTCTCAGAGTTTGTCACACCTAGATAGACTTCTCTGAACAGATTTCAGAGGGAGCAAGGAAATCATTCCAGGATTTATTTGGAAAATATGTTGCTTCTGGTGGACAATGGAGATCGGACAAGACTTGCTACTAGCCTGAATAAGGCTCTTATACCATGTTAAATTATGGAACCATTGATCTACAGGAAAATGAGAGCAGTTGAGAGGTGAATTATGTAGTGGAATATCAAGAACAATGTACACTGAACAAGACAAATTTGAGACAAATGTGATGAGAATTGATCAGTAAATTACAACATTAATCCAACAGTAATACACCAATGTTACAATAAGGAGAATTCAAATGATGTGGATAAGATTCGAATCTACCAACTAAACCTGACTGACTAGTTAACTTGGTGTGTCTAAATCACTACATGGGAGCCACTAGTCTAACTCCTAATGTTTAAATCAGTCTTACAATCAGTTAAACTGATGAGGTAGGTGGAAAAAGGTGCCACTTTCCCATGTAGCCATGAAAAACTAGTTCTAGACTAACTAAGAGTGATCTAATTGAGAGTAACTGAAGGTTGACTCAGCATAACTGCCTACCTACCACAACCAACTGATGGAGGCTACTAGTGGAACTCAGAGTGGCTCCTAGAATGTAGGGATTAGCACTGGTGGCACCAAACTCGTCCAAGTGACTCCTAAGTTAGGCAAGATGTTCAACTAGACTATTTATGGACAGGGTAGGATTATATAATCCTAACACACCGTCGTTGGTAGTCGTCAAAGGCTCTGGGAAAAATTATACATCATCTCATTCCTCTGCAACATGAGGGATTCCTCAAGCAATAACTTAATAATATCTCCTTCTCCATGATTTCTCGTTTCTTCTACCATGTGAGGCTACTTGGTGCGGCAAGGGTGGATTTCCTGAAGCTCAATAAATTTGAGGCCCACTTCTCGATACTTAGATCTTGTCAGGGACATGCATCGAGAAACAATAAAGAGCAGATTTCTCTAATACCATTGATATTGATTATTTGGAGAGAAAAATAAGGGAATCAATATAAAATGGAAAGAAACACAAAAATATCGATGTTGCAGACAACATAGTACAGTATAGTAAAACCTTAAATCCTTTTACGAATGAAATGGAAAACACTGTAAACTGCAAAACAATACAACTAGCTAGAATGGTGGAACCTTATTTGTAAAGAGAGATGCATCGGCTACGTTCATTCGTAAGATGCTCATTACAAGAGGCCAAATTGCCTTTTCAAGTGTGAAACTGTAAGAAGCAAAGAAACCCTAAGATCCAAAACCCTAATCTTAGGATATGAAGTGGCAAAAGAAATGTGGGCCTCGAGGAGTCTAGTTGACATATCAACCTCCTGGGGGTGCAAAGTCCAGTACATACAAACTCTGTTTAGGGCACATCATTAGTCCATTAGAATTATCTCAAGGAGAAGAACAATTTTCAACTATTTGAGAAGCTTTTTGAACATTGTGGGATCATTTAGGGCCTCAAAATGGCCCTGGAAGTTTGGGACCCGAAAAACCATAGAAAATTGCCAAGGAGATGGAGTACCATTGTGAGATAGTGGAAGAGGTGGACGGTCGTTGTTATACACCTGAATCATTATGGTCATAGAGCCCTCTTTTTTCCAACATTTAAGCGTGTGCATAAACCCACATTCAAAGCAAAGCAAACCCACAAGTTGAATTACCCATATCAAATTTCAATTAGCTAAACCCTAAGCAACCCATGGTAATTACAAAGATTACCAAGCTACTGGAGTGTTTCAAAACTTGATTTTTTTCAACTTTGAACTTTCAAGTCAATTAGCTAAACCCACAAAAGTTACAAATGATTATATCGAAACAATTGTCCACACCAAAAGAAAACTTTTTGGCAATTACATTTCCTTGAAGAATTGGATGTATTCAAGTATTTTTCTTGCACTCAAATCCATACTTTGCATCCCATCATTGTTTAAATCTACCACAAATGCCACAAAAATGGTTTACGGTGGAGTGAGATCATTCAATAACAAAAATCAAACCAATTCTTATTTGTACCTAAAAAAATGAATGATTTTTAAAGGCAAAAAACTAGTTGTATCGATGTGGTTGTATCTAGGCCAAACATTAGTTGCAAAGGATTGTTCATCTCCCCTTATGCCTGGTCAATAGCTCGAGTGCACATTCCAATGAAGCAATGTATTGAACCCACCCCAATACAACACAGGTACGAGGGAAACCATTTTCACTAACAAGAGGGAACTCGATACTGGAAACCAAGCTCACATAATAGAAGATTATCTCACTAGAAATAGTAGGTCGACACACCATGAACAATTTGTCGACACGCCATGAATCGCAAGTTGATGCACCACTATTGAGATGAGGTCTCTCTAGTTTAAGGAAGAGAGGTTGCTTCACGCTTGGGCAAAGTAAAATTTACACAGAGAGAAGGCAAGACTAAGAAAATCACTAGGAAACACATCTAATGAACAAGACAAAAGATACAATAAACACGGGAGTAAATACCACAACCACTAGGTCACACAAGCTCAACTATGAAGATATTGTCATATACCATGTCAACTCATCTATATAGCCAATAAGATTGTGGAAAATAAGATGGCCAATCAAATTGTGAAAAATAAGGTACACCACTAATAATGTTTCTCCCATGTAATATTTACACAATAACACAAAACAAATATTGTTATAATCTTTTTTATTTTATTTTATTATGTTTATATTTTAATAACTTAATTACTTTGCTTTTGTTAAACAAATATTGTTATAATCTTTATTTATTTATTAATTATGTTTATATTTTAATAACTTAATTACTTTGATTTTGTTTAAATTTATTTAAATGGTCCCAATATACATAAAGTAAATATGCACATATAAGAACTAGTAAATATACGTTTGTGTACCTTTACTTCTTGAGTCTGAATGGTGTAGATGTACATTGTTTTTAACATCAATGGTGTAGATGTTACATTTTTGAGCCTTTACCTATTAAAAGGCATAAAACCACCATGGTATCAAAAAAGAGAGACAAGTCACAAGACTAACTACAGGTCTATTCAAAGTTGGTTATAATGATGAGGACCAAAAATCATTGTCCAATCAGTTGTCCGTAATCTCGTGCTTAGGTTTATGCTGTTAACAACTATATAGCTGGGTGCACTTGTCATCACTTTTCCATGGAATTGATTGATTCATCCATTCCTCCTTGCCACATTCCTAACTTCAAAGTAATTTAATATGTAAATATGTAAAGCAAAAGAGAATATTACTTTAAATAGTGTAGGGTTTGGAATCACCGCGATCAAAATTTGATGAGAATGAAAGTAAATTCACGTGGGTCAGACATGAACGTATTATAGCCTTAATAAAGTTCAAATCCCATAGGGCCATTCAAATCTAAAAGCATCTAGCTCGATTTTTTAAATAAGAGAGCCATTCAACTCTGAAAGCATCTAACTCCATTTTTTAAATAATACAGCCATTCAAATCTGAAAGCATCTTTATTACAAATTGAAAAAGAAGAGCATACATTCACATTTTTACCAATTCGAACCATCCAGGCTGTTGCCACTTTCATGGCCGACTTCGACACAAATAGATTTTGATGATATTCCCTGGCAGCTACGGCCTCACAAAAGTTGTTCCATAAAGAAAAGCCAGACTGAAATATTCATGGCAAGAACACTCAGAAGACGTACCTCTGATTTCTATCTGCATTGAACTGTCTTTTATTTCGATGCTCCTTCTAATTACCATCAATGGCGGCCAAACCTAACTCGTGTATATATATAATGAATTGTGTGTTTATATATATCAATATCTATATATATATATATATATATATTGCATGATTAACAAACGACAAGCCATGTTACAGCAACACTAAAGTGTAAAATATACTGTATGTGTTTCCCATCGATCCACTGTCACTGCCACTGACAAAATCCTTTCTTCACATTGGGAACGCCGACGACGTGCTTCCTTCTGTCAATGAACAGTGAAAATCCATAACAGTTTTTCTCAGGGGCTTTTTCTCATTGAGCATACTCACCACATCTTTCATGGAGGGCCGATCAAAAGGACGCCTGTTAGTGCAGAGCAGGGCCACATGGAACATACGCATCGCCTGATTTTCCTTCACCGCGGGCTGTTTTTTCATATTTTTGTCTACAATATCCATTAAAGAGCCTTCCGTCCTTTGAATCTCGGTGCATTTCCCTCGAACGAAATCAGCAATGCTGACTCCTTCTGAGTCGACAGCGCGCATGCCCGTCAGGAGCTCCAGAAGAATCACTCCAAAGCTGTAGATGTCGGATTTCTCGTCCCTTGAAGGTTCATGTTCTGCAGGGAAAAAAAAAGCCAGATTAATCGATAAGACCTAGAAGAATTAGAAAAAGAAGAATATGAACAGCTATAAATGAAGAATTTACCAGGGGAGATATAAGCAGTGGAATCAATGGCGTCGTCCGGGAGCTTAGCCATGCAGAAATCAGAGATCCGGGCCTCCATATGACTGTTTAGCAATACGTTGCTGGGCTTCAAGGAGCTGTGTACAATTGCCGGAGTGCAGTCATGGTGAAGATAGCAGAGCGCCTGTGCGAGTCCCTCTGCAATTTGATATCTTGTCGCCCACCCGAATTCTTTCCTGTTATGATATTCGTCGGCCAGGCTCCCGTTGGGCATGAACTCGTACAAAAAAATGAGAGAATTCTCATTATTGTAACAGAAGCCGAGCAACCTGAGTATATTCCTGTGCCTCAGATTGCCCATAGCATCGAGTTCTTCGAGAGCATTTTGATTTAATTTCTGATTCAAATGCAGCTTCTTTACGGCTATGGTATCCCCTCCTGGCATCTCCGCTTTGTATACAGTTGAAAGCGGCCCGTTTCCAATTATGTTTGTGCTCTTCATGGATTTCAGAACGTCTTCCACTGTGAAACTCAGACGCCCAAATGCCGTCATCTTCCACGTTCCTTCTTCAATATATAATGGATAGCTTCCTTGAGCTTGATATGGATCTGCTCTAGTGTGTGATAGTCCGCTGCTTCGAGTTTTGTAGCGCTTGTAATAATGGCTTCCAATGATTACTATGAAAATGGAAACTGTAAACCCTGCGCCCATCACCCAGACTAATGGTCCCGGCTTACTTCGATGTCTCCGGTTCGAATCCTGGGCACCATCATTGCTTAGATCCATGCACGGTCCCAACACGCCTCCGCACAGGAACTGGTTGCCAGCAAAAGCACTGGCGCGGATGTACCGAAAAATACCCCTGGAAGGCACTGGACCAGATAAATCGTTGTATGAGACATTGAAAAACTTTAAACTGGTGCAGTTGTTGAAGTCCGTGGGAATTGTACCCGAGAGCGCGTTGTGGGATAAATCGATGCGCTGGATTTTGGGAATGCTTGCGAGCTGCGTGGGAATCAGCCCTGTTAACTCATTGTGCCCGAGTTCTAGTCTCGCCAGATTCTGGCAATGAATAATATCCTGCGGAATGCTGCCGGAGAAGGCATTTCCCTGCAATTCGAGAATTTTAAGCGAATTCCATTTCGGGAAGGCAGGTAGCTTGCCCGACAGGTTTGCAAAAGATGCAGAGAACACTAACAATGCCGGCGCGGACCAGATTTTGTGAGGAAGGCTGCCGCCGAGAGGATTGTTCGAAACGTTCAAGTATTGAAGCTGGGGGGAATCGGTAAACTCGGCAGGGATTCCGCCCGTGAGATTATTCATCGACAGTTCCGCGTAAGTTAAATTGGACGGCTTTCCCAAAAGACCTTGGGGTATCGAGCCATTGAACCTGTTATCTTGCATTCGGAGACGCCAGAGCGAACGGCACCGGGCGAGGCTGGAAGGGATCTCGCCTTCGAATCCATTTGAGAAAAGTAGAAGCTTGTAAAGCATACCTCGCGAACAGAGATCCGGCGGAACTGTGCCCGTGAAGTTGTTGGTAGAGACATCCAGCGATTGCAGGTTCGAATTTCTCCCGAGCCGCTCGGGCAGCCGGCCGGAAAACGAATTGTTCCAAATGAGAAACTGCTCCAGGTTTCTCAGGTCCGCAATCCCTTCCGGCACGGTTCCGCTCAATTTGTTGCAGAAGAGGCTCAGCAATTTCAGCTTCTTGAGCTTTGTAAAGCTCTCCGGAATTGGGCCCGTGAGATAATTGACCGACAAATCTAGCGACTCTAGCCCGCTGCTATTGCTCAGCTGCGGAGGGATGAGGCCTGTCAGGCCGTTCTTGAAGATAAACATTGAACTAAGCTTCTTGAGGTTCCCTAATTCCGCCGGCAAAACGCCTGAAAGATTAGCTCCGGAGATGTCCAAATACTCGAGGGCGGTCATGTTGCCGAGCTCCCGCGGTATCCCGCCGGTATAAGAATTGTAACCAATCTCCATGTGGCGGAGACTCTGCAGCCTGCCCAACTCGGGAGGTATAGGTCCCGAGATCGAATTCCCGGCCAAGTGAAGAAACCTGAGATTAGTGCCAAACAACCCATATTCCGCCGGGATGGATCCCTCGAAGTAGCTTCCCGCCAGGTTGAGCTCCTCCAGAGCAGAGAGTCTCGCGAACTCCACAGGCAGTGGGCCGATGAAACTGTTGCTGAAGGCATTGAATATCTGCAGCCGCTCGAGCTTCAAAATCCCGGCAGGGAAGCTCCCGTTAAAATTGTTGCGACTGATGTCGAGAGTTCGAAGCTCGGTGAGATTGAAGATGGATGCCGGAAACAGCCCAGAGAGCGAATTCTTACTGATGTTGAGGCCGACGAGGTGCTTGAGCTCCTGAATACGATCGGAAATTACGCCGGCGAGATTCTTCTGAGAGAGATCGAGAGCTACGACTTTGCTAAAGCTGCCGTCACACGCAACGCCCGACCAGGAGCACGGGGAACTGGAATCCTGGTTGTCCAGGCTCCAGTCCTGCAGGTGGCCATGGGAGTCTACGAAGCCCGATTTGAGAGCCAGAAGCACCTGGGTTTCACGGAGCAATGGATTCGAAGCTGCGAAGATGCAGTGAGAAAACTCTAAACTGATAATAACAAGAAGAAGAAGCTGAACTAAAATACCTGGCCAAAATGTGCCGGAGCTGCCCATGACCATTACTACTGCTATAATTTCTGAGACTGGTCCTGGAAAATCAACATCAATAATAATAATAATAATGGGAACAGCGATTCAACCATGAATCAACGGCCATTATTATGGGAACAGCGATTCAACCATCAATCAACGGCCGCCTGGCACTGTTGCTGTTTGGTCATGATCATATGATCTATTGATACGTAACGACTTCTTGTGTTGTGGAGGGACAACTACCGTTCAGGGATTGAAACGCGTATAAATAGAGCAGCAAAAGTGATATTTGAATTGCAGACACGAAACGAATCCATGCAACGTTGGGCCGTGTGAGCATCGTCATTCTAATAATGATTATTATACGCATTTCTGGGCAGAATCCGCATGCTCTCCCTCTTTACTTTAGTCATATCAGCCCCAAAGCCTCCATTCATCTTCTCCCATTCAAACTCGACCTCGAAACCTCAGAGTCCACGCTTAATTCGGTCGTGTTCATTGGTTCAAGGGGACCAGCCCTTATTAGGGCCCGGTCGTCATTGCTTTTTAAGGAATATATTTTTGTTGGCTGTCAGGATGGTGGGCTATAAATCATTAAATTTGAAAAATCTCATAAATTTGATAATAACATTTTACAATTTTTATAAAGATAATGATGTTCTAAATGTATCAAAAACGTAATGATAAGGTGTCTTGTGCTCAATATGGACCTAGAAGAGTACATTGCCTTTTGTGAGGTGAGTGGTGAGGGTGTATCTAAGAAATGGTAGTCTTTTCAATAATTTTATTGAGGTGAAGAGTATTGCTTGGTAGTCTTTTCAATAATTTTATTGAGGTGAATAGTATTGCTTGTGGATGAAGTAATGTGACCTAGAATGTGGTGGAGATCAAAATTTTGGTGTATGCATGGAGAGAGGCAAATGGTTTTCATAATAGATTGTTTTTAGATGAATTGATATGTTTTGAACTCTGACCTAGATTAGAATATTGGTGTATGTAATCAATGCTAGTGTTCAACATGAGGTTATGATTTTTTTAACAATTTTGAAATAGGATAAGTTGTTTTTAAGATGGAAGACTTTTGGATGGGGAAGTAATATGGTTGAAGAAGTGGCAGAGATAAAAACTTTAGTGTAGTGTCAAGTTTTAACATGTTGCAAGGAAACAAATTGTAGTTCTAGTCCTTTCAGTAATTTCAATGAAAGGAATGGTGTTCACAACCTTGGATCTCCTTTGAATGGTAAAGCACACAAAAATCTCGATGATGAACAACAAGTTGTTTGTCGTTCATGATAAGTTTCTCTTTAAACATTTTTGGTGAGGTGAATGGTGTCGAGGGTGGATCTACTTTGGATGAAGTAATATGCCTCTAAAGGTGATGGATATCAAAACTAAGGTATATGCATTCAATGTGTGTGGTGTTTAAGATTTCAACAAAGAGAATGGTGCTCAAGGTCAATGTAGGAGAGTGTAGTGATATCAACATTTTTAATGAGGCTAGTGGTGTTCAAGTTGGATCTCCTTTCGTTGAACTCATATGCCTCAAAATGTGGCTTAGTCAAAACTCTAGTGTATGGATTCAATGTTAGCATTCAACATGTTCCAAGGCAATAAAGTGTGGCCCTTTTGACAATTTCAATAGATTTGTAGTGTTTGATATTTATCACCTTTGAATGGTGATGTATTGTGGATCAAAAAGCCACGAAAGAGATCAAAACATTGTGTAGTAATTAGTGTCAAATTTCAACATGTTGAAAGGCAACAAAGTGTAGTCGTTTCAATAATTTCAATGAAGGGAGTGGTGCTTAGAGTGGAACTCCTTTGAATGGTGAAACCCACACAACTCTTGACAATGAACAACAAGTTGTTTATAGTTAACGATACTTGTTATGTGTTTCTTGATGGCTTCTCTTCATAGACATTTTTTTTCAATATACTCTACATCTTCTATGCTCGCTTGTAATTTAATTGTGTTTTACTAGTGATTTCTTGGATATTTGTTTGTATATGTTTCTAATAATCATAAAAGTGTTTGATCTTCATTTTTTACTCATTCATATTTGTTCATTGGTTTCATTATTTTTTTTTCTTTTAGGACTTGGATCTTGGTACTTTGTTTCATTCTTGTCTATCAAAACTATTTAATGTGATTGCTTTTATAATATAAGTTATAAAGGTGTTAGAGTCTACTAATACCACTTAAACCATGGCTATCAAAACTTGTTTAATGTGATTGCTTTAATAATATAAATTATAAAAATGTTATAATCTAATAGTACTAATTGAAATATGACTAGTTATACGATTAGTCATTTAATAGTACCAATTGAAATATGACTAGTCATTTAGAAAGATTAGAACCTTATAAATGTGATTTTTGACAAGCTCCTACATAATATGTACTTGGTTGAGTTTGACACTCTTTAAATAAAATAACAATGATATAAAAATAAGTTCATACTTAATAAAAGAGAATATGTTTTTTTAATATATTTAATATATTTTGGAAAAGATGTATGTTCCTTAACCAAACCAGCAAGATATCCATTTACTTTTGGGATTTTTTATACAAAGTAAGAAAGTAATTTAGCATGTGGATCAGCCACTCTATTTATGGATTTCAAAAGGTTAGGAAATTCCCTTTTGCTTTGAATTATTGTTGAGGAAAGCATATGTACATGGTAAACTTTGACAATTTTAGTTTGTCATGTCTTTGTAATGCAATCTCCGTTAAAAAGATAAACGCGTTAATGTAGAAATAAAGTAAGTTAAATGATATGGAAAACCACCTCTCACGATGACTACCAACTCAAAGCAAAAGAAGATGAAGATGCGAAAGCTAATGGCTTTTACATGGAGTTGGGAAAGAATGAAGGCTTTGGATTTTGAGTGTTCTATACATCAACTGTGATGCTTTTTATTTTATTTTATTTTAATTTTTTGTTTTTTTTTTTAATTTTTTATATTTATTTTATTTTAATTTTTTGGTTTCTTTGTTTTATATTTAGTTTGATTAAAGTTTTGAATGTTATAATTTTATTTGTGAAAAGATGAAGTTTTGATGATTTTTTAGTTGTGTTGAGATTTTAAGTAAATGAATTGAATATGGATTTTCCTAATTTTGTAGTAAATTTTTTTGGCATTGCCAGAATTTAAGGATAGAGAAAATAAATATTTTATCAATATTGAACTCTCATCATTCTATTAGAGATTTAGGTCAAGTTAAAATTAGACAAAATACCAAAAAAACATTGATCTACCATGTATATGTTTTAGAAAATGGTAGAACTCTATTAATACCAAGAAGATGTTAGAGTCTAAAAATTGGACTATTTTGCTTTTCTTGATCAGCAATTATTTTTTAATAAATCCTAATTTTGAATGCACAAATGGATTTAGCTCCCTCAAATACCCTAGGGAACCTAGATTATACAAGTTTAGACACTGTTCTTTGAGATTTTAAAATTTCTTCAAATTTTTTATGGATTTCATAGAAAATCTTGAGAAAAATGATATCCTGATAAGATGAAATCATTGAACATTTAGGAAAAAATTATATTGGATTTTTATCAAATTTGTGGTACTACAACATTAGTTTACACTAAATTGCATAAATAATTTTTTTTTAATTTTTTCCATATTATTAATAAAATATTTTTTTCCCGCTACCACTATAACTATAACCGTGGGGTCCATTCCCGCTACCATTATAACCCTAGGTCCCGCCCGCTGCAAGACATGGAACACAAGTAAACTCGGGTGGAATTTACCTCCAATTTACCACAACAGAACCACCAATGAGCCACACCCGAGCTATATTATTAATAAAATATTAAGATTTTAAAATTAAATTTAATAATTATTCATTGTTATGTAAATTTGATATATTAAAATACAAAATTAAAAAAAAAAACTAATACATATAAAATAACATATATAAATTTAACAATAATTATCAATTTCAAATAATAAAAAAATCTTAAATATATTTTAAATATCACAACTTCAACCACCCTAATTTAAAATTAATTATCTATATACTTAGATGTATATCTCTACAAATACACACCTTCCAAATTAAAAGGTGATAGAACACATTTTCAGAATACCTGAACCACATCATGAAACTTGCAATGGCCTCCAAAAGGATCATCTAAAAAATATTCGAAGAAGAATAATTTAAAGTACAATAACAGCATTGACTATTGGTATGTAATGTTAAATAGTGTTCTCTATTTCTAGTTGTTAACCCATATTTAAATGACATATAACAGAAACATTTAACTATGTCTTGGTACTATATGACAGAAAAAAAAAATGTTGCCTCATGTCTGGCAAACAATATTACATTTTTTTTAACTCAAATTTGATGCCAAGTGGTCGCCAGAGGTGACTTTGCATTGTTAAATAATGACCACATTATATAATAGACACAATGAGCCCACATGCTCTTTACTTTTATCATAAGTGTGTACTCAACTTACTTTTCTTTTTGATATTTATCTTCAAACTGCAGATTAGACTTCAACTAATTGACACATTATTCTTATGTATCCACTATAGAGCTCTAAACTTCAAATGTTTTAGATTAACTTTATATAAAAACTACATGATAATGTCATTGACCAAGTGAGGTGGTCAAAGGAAATCATTTGTAATAATGTCATTGTTTTTCACCGATTACTAGAAAGAGATCTCCAGGTGAGCAAGTATTCCATATTTCCTTAAAAGAATATCATTCCTGTAAGAGAATGTTTGTCATATTGTACAATCTTTTGAGTTCATTATTATAGAATCCNTATATATATATATATATATATATATATATATATATATATATATATATCCAAAGTTTGGCAACATGTACAAGTTATTGAAATTTATGTATATTTAATAGACTAGGTACCCAATGACATTTATTTGTTCCATTTCTATGTGATGATAACTATATATATATATATATATCCAAAGTTTGGCAACATGTCCAAGTTATTGAAATTTATGTATATTAAATAGACTAGGCACCCAATGACATTTATTTGTTCCATTTCTATGTGATGAATTATGGGATGTCTTCATCACGTACCAATCATTCTATTAGTCTTTATTATGAGCATCACATAGGATGAGATTGAGAAAATTATTAATATTATTGAGTAATTAAGTTATTGTGGTTTGTGAAGTTATTGAAAATGAATATTGTTATTCTTTTTGTTGAAATTTAAATTTCTCTAATGACATGTTCGTGCTTGTTTGTGTTCTCGTGTTTGTAAAAATGTGTGCTTAGGTGTAATAGATACAACACACTCATGACCTCTTATTTGAAGGGTCACTTTTCTATCATGGGAAGGTCCATTAACTATGTCACATGGAATAATTGTCACTTTCTTGGTTCAACCAAAAACATTGAATCAAAACCATTAGAAACTAAATACATTATTAAATACAAAAAATGAAATTTGTGGCATGAACTCTTTGGTAGATTTTATTATTAGAAATAATTTGCATGATCTATATTTGTCTCTCCCTCATTCTCAGTAACCTATATGGTCCATATATTATATTAATGTGTGGATTATGGATCAAAATGATACACTAAATAAAATTAATGCTCACTTATCATTGATAAATCCCTTAGTTGGCTCTAACATAGAAACATAATGCCAAAATGTGGTATGTACACACTAGAAACCACACCTTGCATGTTGGCTTAGAAGATCATGTTAGAAGAGTTTCACAAAAATAAATGAGGTGAATTCACAACACTATTTGCACATTTAATATACTAATATTAACATGCAACCTATAAGGCATGCACATGTATCTATCACATATAGTACCCCATAATATGTGCACTAGTACTCAACTAATAAGATCCCCTAAAGACTACATGTTTTTTAATGCAAATTGCAAACTAAATTTATGTAGGATTAAAACAATATTTGCACAATTAAAGCACAATCAAATGTCATCACACCCTTAGATACTATATGTTATTTTATTTCATCTATACAAATGTATACAAAGTAAGTAAATAAGAGACTTATACAAATCCCTACATAGTCCACCACCACTTCATTCGTTCTTCAACATTTGAAACAACTATTAGTCCATCCCAATTGGGTGAATGGCCTCGCTCACCATGTCACAGGTCCCTTTGCTAAGAGTAGTCATAGATACATTGACATGGGGTGGATGTAATGACCCATTACACTTAAGAATGCAACATGCATTGAAAGTCATAATCATAGATCTATGGTATCACAACTTCAAGTATCACAATTATGAGGATCTACTCCTCGTGTCTTCCATCATTTCAAAAGTATTTATGGCTTTGGGCATATCATGAATCATGATTCTAAAGTATTTGGTATAGAACTAGTGATCATGTTATATCTTGTCCCCAATCCATATTATGGTATTAGTGAGATCCTTTGTGGGTATGGGATCACATGATAAATGTTACTAAACCAACCTTCTGGCCCATGAAGCAATCGTATGTCAAGTTATTTCTCACATCACATAAAAAATGAAGTCATCACATGATCAAATCATCATAATCTCAAGCCCTTGGGGTGAATACTAGTTGGTGATAAGGTGCATTGTTAAGGCACTCCTTATGACATAGTGGGTCCAAACATTGGTTGATCCCTATGTGTAATGGGTGGGGAAACATTTGTATGCCTAGGGGTATAGTGGTAGTGGACTTGAGTCAACCCCATGTCACATGAGTATGATCCTAACCCAGGTTTTTTTAACAGAAACTAAAAAGAGAGTAGTATTAAATAGGTTATGCACAACCATTCATTACAAAATAACAACAGCTAAAGTATTCTTGTAGGTATGAGAAAAAGGAAACAAAACTAGGCCAATAGATAGACCTTAGTATGCCGCCGAAAATTCTTACATTTCGATTAATTACAGACGTAGTATATAATCGGAAGAACTGTTGATTAAGTAAGATACAAAAAAACATAGACTGGGTTGCTTGGCTGCCCCACAAGCTGGGTGACAGATTCCTCCTTCATATTCTGGATTGCTCCTGCTGGATTTTCGTGGGCTTGACTACCCTGATTCAACTGCACCAAGCGTTGTAGATCCTCCTGGATACGGTCTACTTTCCCCATAATTTCCTTCAGTTTCATTTCATTATCATCTATCATAGCATCATGATTGCTAATCTGATAGGATGTATAGCCAACCACATAAACAAGATTTTTTACCTCTTTAGCTATCTCTCTATTGTCCATGATTCCTATGGCCACCGTTTCATATAAGCACTATATGTTCACCTTCAAATCTGCATGTCCAACATTTTCCCTTGCGTGGTCCATTTCCTGAATTTGGGGAAGGTCTTGGCCAAAGATGTGGTTGTGAAGACTTATACTAGACAACTGATTAAGCACATAACTAGTGGAAACAATATCCTATCCACAACATAGACTGTGACACCAACTTATAGGAGAAAAATTGTTGAGAACAGAGCTGAGAGTGGAAATTTCTTGCTGCAAAATGTCACAATCCTTTCTATCCTTTCTATTTCGACAAGAGAGAGTACATATCGAATATTCCTTCCAACTAGTGCAATTACAACCAAGGGTTGAAATATCACCTTCAAAGAGGAGTTTCCCAAAGAAGAATTCTGTGGTCATAGGATTTGTAGACCCAGGAGAAAGACTGTTCAGGAAAGCAGCCTGCGCAAGTCTCTCTTTCACAAGACTCCTTAGCAGAGAATAGGGCCTCCCAAGGAATCACTTGAGTAGAATCGAGTTGGGGGATATTGCCTTCGATAAAACCTAATTGATCAACGAGCGAGACCTCATCCGGAGAGGCAACATAGGGTTCATCACATATGAGGATGTCAAGGAGGGCGAAGGGGAAAATGAAGCTTCTAGACAAAGCCATGGTACGCAGAGGATGGCGTGAAACATGCCTTCTGCGCGAGCATTTAAGCATGAGGAGATGGTAAGTAAATGCAGGGGGTTGCATGGAGGGACGAAAGGAGAGTGGAGGCCACATGGCGCCAAAGCAAACCTCAAAGCTTAAACCATAATCCAAAGAAATTATTATGAAGAGACTTAGGTTAGGGGAAGTTCTTAAGAAAGTATGCTTACTATGCATTAGGGAATTGGTTTAGTGTCAATTTCTAGATTATTTATACGAATATTCCCTTGAGGAAGTGAGGCTCCTAGATTATCCAATACATCCACGAGAGAATTGTTTGCTCGAAGAATGTGCAAAAATTCAACTCTACTCGAGAGGAGGGGGGTGATTCTGTCATACAGCCTTCTGCAGTTGATGGATCCTGTGGAGTATCCATTGATCATTTTGTATATGACTTGCCTCGAGTCTCCAAATACTGCTATATTGGGGATAGGTATTGTGTCTAAGAATTCTAGGCCTTGTAAGAGAGTCATCCACTCGGCTTCATTATTCATCTTATGGCCCAACCCCCAAGCGAAGGTTTTTTTCGTTTGTCCTTCGAGATCCAGTAGGATCCCCCCCACACCTCCCACCCCTATCCTAATCCTGTTACTGATTCCCCTAGCTACAAAAAAAAGTCATCATCATCACGCAATAGATAATATTATTAAAATTTATCACATGTTATAATCTAATGTAAAATATATTCTTAATTTGTATCAAATTATAATCATATCATGGACCATATATAATGTAACCAGTAAAAATCACATCCTATAAACTAAAGTGAAATTATTAAATCATACATTTGTTAGTATTGTGATTAAGTCATAACATTGTGGCAGTGTGCATCATTCATAGAATTATAGATTATTATTCTTGGACCCTAATATATTATGGTATATCATAACATTCCATGCCTACATACAAGCCATACTCAACATAGAAACTATCATCTCATACAACTATATAAATAAAAAAACTATTAAGCATATAAATGTAACAAAAAAAAATCATAACTTGCATAGCATGATTTTCCACACTTGATACATCATTCTTTGATGGCCTATCCCTGTCCCTATGCAGACTCTTTTTACCCATATTTGCTCACTATGACCCTGATGCTCCAGTGGAACCCCTTAAAAGACATTTTTATATGTGTACGTGGGTCACAAGTATGCAACCCATGTATACACAACTTGCACCACTGTCACCGGCGTGCATTGCAAAATGTGCTAAAAAAAAAAAAATTTGGAGTTTTCCCTCATTAAGTAACGAATGACTCATCCCTTGGCCTTCCATATGTTGATGTATATGTAACTTCGGAATGTATTCACTTGTATATCTTATGTATTGTACCCCGATGTTTATTTCGGGAAGTATCTGTAATGTAATTGAGTCATGTCATGCCTCGATGTTCCCATCGGGAGATTCAATAATGTAAACAAGTAATGTAAAGTCATTGTGGGTAACCCTCCTTATTGATCAAGGGTTAAAGTCCCCACAGTTGTGGGGTGCTAGGGTTATTAGAATCTCCTAGAGAAGTCGGACCTAGTGAGTTATTGTCAAGTCGGGAATTAGTATAAATATAGAGTGAGCCTCTCTATTTAACACACACTCACTTACACTCAGTTGTAGCACATAAATGAGAGAGAAGAAGTATCTAGGACAAGAGAGAGAGATACTACTACTGTCGAGAGATCATCTTACTGTTTTTGGGGTTTTTCTTTTGGTGCTGATTCTATCTCTGAGGAAGTTGCGGGGTTTTCTCCATTATGGTTTCCCCGAGGAAAATATTTGTGTCTATTGTCTCTTGTGTTTGATTGTTGTGCTTGTTATTCTCTCAATTAAAGATCCTAAGATAATGTTAGTTTAAAATGTTAAAAATCTAACATGGTATCAGAGCTAACCTGAGAAGAAGACACTGTGCACCTGCAGAAACTAGGGCTTCCTAATTTTTGGATCTCTCTCCACATATTTTCAGCAAAAGAAGGTTGGAATGTCTCTCCTCTCCACGACACATCTTTCTGTTCAAGTAGAATATGATTTTGAGCATTTTTCAGTTTTTGACCCGACATTACTGCCAAAAATTAGGGCTTTCCACAGAAGTGGAATTTTTGAGTGAGCCCAGGCCTGGATTGATCTCCTCCCCAAAATCGAAGTTTAGATATCAAGATCAAATTTTTTGGTTGGGTAGAACTCTGAGAAAGTCAAACCCTAATCTGCTCCTGAACCAGCTCTACAAAAATTCAGCTCCAAATCCAGTTCGGACATCTTAACCTGGTAAGATCTAAATCTTTTGTATTTCCATTTGAGGTTCTCAGTTAAGATGTCTCATCATACCAAGCTTGATGAAAATCTTGAGGGAGCTGATAAATTTCGACCTTGGAAGTATAGAATCTTCCTGGTCCTGGAAGAAAATGAGTTGGACTCCTACATCAATGAGGAGGTTCCAGTTCTAGAGGGAGATGAGGCTAAGGCCTTACATAAGAAGAAATTGGTCATGTCTAAGAGAATTATTTTTGATTCAATCAAGGATCACCTCATACCATAGGTGTCCTCCCTAAAGACACCTAAAGCTATGTTTGATGCCCTAACCAACTTTTTGAAGGAAAGAACATAAATCAGAAGATGACTCTGAGAAACCAATTGAAGAATGCAAAGATCCATAATGCGAAGACCATCCAGTCTTACTTTACAAGGGTCTCTCTGATCAAGGAACATCTGGAAGCAATAGATGAAGAAGTAGAGAATGATGAAATTGTGATGACCACCTTGAATGGTCTCCCTAGGGCTTGGGACTCTTTCATTCAAGGGATCTGTGCCAGAAAAAAGCTAGTCAATTTTAGTAGACTATGGGAGAAACACTTGGAAGAAGAAACTCGAATATTAGCACAAGAAGAAAATATGGGAAGTGAAGATCAAGCTCTCATAGTACAATCCAAGGAAAAAAGAACAAGACATCACAGAGGTAAGCACTCTCACCAAAAGAGTAACTTTAGAAAGTCTACAGATTTGTCTAAGTTCATTTGCTATACATGTAATGAAAGAGGAAACCTTGCAAGATATTTTCCTACAAACAAAGATAGATCTCTCAAGAGGAAGGGAAATAAGAAAAGACATCATGATCATACTACAGAAGATGATGAGCCTTCCAAGAAGAGAATCAAACAAGAAAGTGATGATTCTTCAAGTGATGAAGAATATGTCTTGATTTTCACTCTCACAGGAAACATCACACATGGAAGCAGTGATTGGCTTATAGACACTGGGGCTTCCAAACATATGACTGGATTCAAAGAATCATTTGTGAAACTATCGAACATGAATCACCCCACAAGGTGAAACTTGGGGATGACTACTAATATCCAATAAAAGGTAGTGGAGAATCCTCCTACAAATTAGACTCTGGAAAGTCTATGAAGATGAAGGATGTCCTATTCGTACCAGGACTAAAGAAGAACCTTCTCTCCATCTCGACATTAGATTCAAAAGGCATAAGAGTTGCATTTATAGATGGCCAAGTCATCATGTGGCCAAAAGGAAAGACTATTGATGATGTAGTAGTAAATGGAGAACAAGAGGGAGGACTATACAGATTAAAGGGCCAACTAGAACAAGCCTTGGTTCATGACTTAGTAGAACCAAACGAATTTTGGCATAGAAGGCTTGCACATTTGCACTATAGGGAACTACCACTTGCAAGAAAAGCTATTGAAGGTCTTCTAGAAATACAAGCAAAACATGAAGGAGTATGCAAGGGATGTGCTAAAGGAAAGAACACAAAGAAGACATTTCCAAGTAGCGAAAGCAAGGCTAAAGGAATATTGGAAATCATTCACTCCGATGTATGCGGTCCGATATCATCTAGTTCATTAAGCAGCTATGTATACTATGTGTTAGCACTGGAATTGAACCAAAGGTTGCGGAAGGGATTGCTTCCAGGTAACAGCAAAATCGCTTTTGGCTGCGCCTCCAGCCCTACGCAGTCAAAGAGGGATCTCTCATTCGTCACTGGAGTATCTCCACATAAGGTTGTCAGTCTTGTGTGTCACCAGAGTCTACTCCGCATAGGATCTTCAATCGGTATGATTAGGGGGCTAGGATCTTGAATGGGGCAAAGTGGGTCGAGGTAGGTGCATGGTGGGGTTATCGGGGTTAAAGGACCATGGGCAAATGGATTCAAAACCTGTGCAAGAAACGATTATAGATGGAAAGAATGACGAAAGGTAGCAAACGGAGGCAAGATAGCTACTGATTTCCTAATCAAGATATTTTAACGGGTGTTTTGGAGGACAAGAAAGAATATTCCATCTCATGGAGCATCAGTGAGATGAATTCCATGAGAATTTAGAAGAACCATTGTTAATGCCTGGAACAGTAGTCGGAGCATAGCAAGTATGAATTCCAAACCACTATACCCTATGTTGCAGGCATGAAAGCAATAAACGAAATGGAGTGAAAACAAGGAAACACAATTTACACATAAAGAAAGCACTTATTGGGAAAAACAACAACACAGGAATCTCTACTGTGAATGACAGTCTTCCACTGCAATTTTATTCATACACGGGTATCAAGCTTTTAAAAATGGGAGCCTCAACCCAGGATTGTTTCCCAATCCAATTATCTAACTCCTTTCTCCCTCTATCGGGAGCATTTTTATACAATCCTAATGCTGAGACTACAGAATAAAAAACTGTTACAAGTCGCCATACGGCGTTAACAGTGCAAAGAGTGGGCTATCACCACGTTTTACAAATAGAAACAAACATTATGGTTCTAGTGGCTTTATTCGTCCCAGCTAATATTTCGACACGTTCGGCCACCACGACGGATGATGAGTATGATGCCTGTTTCTATACTTTAAGCTGTGTGCTTCCACCGCGTTCAAATGCAGCTTTCAGCATGGGAACACACTAGCGAGGTATTCAACATCCTTCCCCAGTCTAGTCACATCCATCACCTCCTTCCCCACTGGGTAACATTGTTATACGTGGGCTCTAGAAGAAGTACCGCATTGCTTCTGGCTGATATAGACCTGCGGGGTGGCTCATCATTCTTATACTCCTCACCTCTAGTGAGGTGAATTCTCCCGCAGGAAATAAGGTGTAGAAGATCTACAACCAGCCCCATCACCCTTGGAAAGTGGACTTCACAAATAGGGTTGTTAGGGATTTAAACCCCGAACGCTCTCATCTGAATGAATATTTACATGGAGAATGGTTAATGGCTATTCCTTTCTGCGGAGGCTTTGGTGGGTGCGATGGTATCAAGGGTTCCTGAAAAAACACCTATGGGGAGTAAGTGTCTAGGTCTCACATCATCGGAGACGTGGGTATCACATCTAGATCTCGATGGCTGGTGTCACCATTGGCATGCAAATACCAAGGCAACGAGTGAGCATGGAACCTGCTCGCCAACCATCAACACCCCCAGACGGACAAGATTTTCGAACCAAATCTTCATCGTCAAACTCTATCAGTCCTCTACAAATTTTGTGGAGAAGTAGAACCTCAGCCTTGGAGATATGTTGAACTGAAGGTAGTATTTATAGGGCGTCGATATTGATCTTCGCATATGCTGGTCAACATTCTTGCATAGTCTGTGATCGAGTATATTTGGTCTCAACATGTGCGAAGGCGTGAGCAGAGCGATCTCTTGTTTTCTGGGGATTTTGGTTTGGCTTCATAGGTCATGGAGTCTCACTGTCTGCTATAGGAGGTGGCAATGAACTTCCTTTGGTATAGTAGATCCATGCTACATATTCCCTAAAGTGTATGCTTCCACGTTGCGTTGGCTTCGCCCCGTGTGAGCAATGGATTCGTCGGCTACTTTACTCATTTTCGTCGATCAGTCCACACAAAGTCACCTCACAGGGATGGCTTCCTCTGGAATGAACATGTGCCACACTTGTGAACTAGGAAAACTGTGCCACTAGATGAGACCCCACCTCAGGCGTATCTTGGATGGCGTCGGAGGAATCGGCCAATCTGCGATGAGGCAGATTACACGCGTGAACACCCCCTCCATTGTCATTTCCATATAGGATGGGAGATTTGCACTTTGGGAGTCTTCTTCAGCCGTTCGATCAAAGGAAGCTTCGTATCCACCGTCCATGTTATACTTATCTCGCCGCCGATCTTTCTCTTCAGTACGCCGTGGGTGGTTTGGATCCTGATACGTTCTGAGCCGTGGATCGAGGCCGACCCTCACACAACCATTGATTAGAATAGGCCCCACCCTTTTTCGCAATGAAGAACTCAACTATTAGCTCGTGCTGGTTCGCCCTGCGAAATGAACCGTAGCCACTGATGTTTTCTCACTTTTATCATAGCCGTTGATCCTTTTGACCTCTACGCCTTTTTGCAATTTGAGATTGTGGTTTTACCTGCATAGGTATGGATTGTGAAATCGTTGCAGGCCGTAGATTTTCCCCAAGCCGCATCTCAACCGTCGAAAACTTCCAGTCATTAACGGATTTCACGATCCAGGAAAAGAGCTTGGACCGTGCATGTTTGTCTGCGTGAAGCGATCTGAAACCATTGATCTACCTCTGATCAATCGCATCCCTTGAATATGGATCGTGCGCAATTTCATGATACACTTGTCGCTTTCATCGTAGAAGGATGGTCACACGAGATTCAAGGGGATGGGACCCTTACTGAACCTCTGTCAAGCCCTTGAATCAATTGTTAAAATGGAGTGTTAACAACTGGCTCCATGAGGGATGCTATCCTCCCAGCGAGGTAGCAAAGAACCCCCGTAGACCAAGTGCCAAATCCATTGGGCCACCTTCATCTTGTCTTGGGCCTCTCCATTTTGCTTCATGCTGCTGCTTCAACGAATACGTGACACTCTTGTAAATCATGCTGGAGACTGTAAACCTATGATGGTAACTGAAAAATGGAAACAAACTGAAAACAATAATGAAGGAAATGCTCGATAATAGCTGAGCTTATTTTCTCCTACCTACTCTATCTAACTCTGTACACAATACTGATTAAGTGAAATCAGACTTCCAGTGAAGCCAATCAAGCAACTTGCCTAATATTCTTGTTCTTGCATGGTGCTCGATGGACAAAAATGAAACAAATAATGGGAGAAGGAAAAGATGGACAAACTGATCTTCAAAGCAGAGATGCGACCAATCTTTTCCTTCACCCAGACCCTCCATGTATTTGGCCACGAGGTCATAGAACTCACGGAAACCTCTAGCACGCTCTGTCACCTGCTCATGAGAAAGCCGCCCGGAGCTTCCTACTTCTAGGGAGTTGTCAGGCCGACACTTGGAAGATTCCAGACAAGGACATATAGAATCTTTCTTTAATGGGACATCCACCTCTCCATCCGAAATTCCTGTAACCAGGGCTTGATGTGCTTCGAGATGGAGGTCCTCAGCTTCTTCGGTGGGACTGAGTAGGCATACTTCTTCCTGTTGAGGCGACGTTCCTGAAAGCGAAATATCAAAAAAAGAATTTATCTGTAAACTGTTGCATTCGCCTCCATTCTCGCACAAGTTTTTGGCCTGCGCAACCTTCGTTTCTTTCTGCTTTTGCTTGGAGGCCTTGATTATATGCCTTATCAATTCAAAATAGGTTTAGCACAAGGGTAAGCTATCACCTCCAGTGCCTTCATTGTCCTTTCTCATTTCAACCTCCTATTTTTGCATTGTGCTTTGAATTTTTTCATCAGAAGGTGTCATTTCAACAGCTAGCTCATCTTGCAGATACTCTTCTTCATATTGGTTGTACAAAGGTACACCAAGATCCTTCTCAAAATCATATTTAGTTGACCAGGAATGAGGTAGGTAACCATCTTCAGAGAATAGTCCTGCAGGGCTTTTTATTTCAGCCTCAGGCCGGCCCTCTTTCTGCGTATCAAGAGAGATCTTTGACGGGCCATAGGCTTCCCTCTTTTGCTTGTAGGGCCCAACCAATTTGTATGCATCTGTTAGCTCACCACCATTGTCCCGATATGATGATGTCCTAGACATATTAAGGTTCTTGTCAACCTCCAAACAATTAGCGAACATCCGCTGCAGGGTGGTTGATCTTCTCTCCAAAAGAAGCAAGGACAGGTCAAGAGGAAAGGTGGCTGCATAATAGATCTTAGCAGCATTATCAAGAGGTTGAACTTTGTTAGGCATGTTATAGTAACAACTTGCGAATCTTTTATTAAAACTAGAAACGACCTCGCCTTCATGTCTCCTCAAAGAATAAAACTTTGAGATTATCTGCTCCAATGGTCAGCTCCTTCCCCAAAACCTCAAGAATGTGCAATAAAGCTCTTCCCAAGTACGGATGGACTTAGGCTGCAAATGTTTGAACCAGACTTTGGCATCCCCTTGCAAGGACATAGCGAATGTCAGCATGCGGACATCATCATGTTCTATCTCGAAAAGGTCAGAGAAATGCTCAAAAACCTGAATATGTTTTTCAGCAGTCAAGTCTTCAGATTCTCCATCGAACTTGGGGAGGTACTTGTGATATTTCGTAGGAAGATCATGGAGGATAGGAGGTAATCGCAATGGTTTATATCAGCTTGGAGAAATGGGGGAGACAGGATTAGGTACGATAGTTTAACTATCGCCCGAGGCTTCATGAATTTCATAGGGGTGTTCTTTGACGTTGGGTGCCCCTGGATAAATATCTTGGCCGAAATTAGATGTGTAAGATGACGTAATGATTTCAGTTCATAAAGAAGGATAAACAAGGACATATTCATGGCTCTGCTCAGGATGAGCTGGGCTAGAGAAAGTTGTTTTGATGAATCTAAAAAAGGATAAGAGAAAACTTACAAGGTAGGATAAGGCATGCTAGAATAAACGCAGACTCGAGTTCCTGGACCTCCCGCCGTAAATTTCTAAGTTTTATGAGGGGTTCATTCCCAGGCGTGGTCTACCAGCCTTCCTCAGTCATCATATTTTTTTGGATCACATCACCAGCGGAGTCGCCGACGTCTGAATCCTTCAAGAATGGAGTCGCTAGGTGAAAGATGCTCAACCTTCTTGGTGTCTGACCGATTGTTCACCATCAACAGTCAGATCTAAGTCTTTGTCATTCTTCCCGGGGAGGATCTTCAAGTTTGTTCCCCAGTAACGGCGCCAGTTTGTTAGCATCGGAATTGAACCAAAGGTTGCGGAAGGGCTCGCTTCCGGGTAATAGAAAAACCATTTTTGGTCGTGCCTCCAGCCCTGTGCGGTCAGAGAGGGATCTCTCATTCATCACCGGAGCAACTCCACATAAGGTTTTTAGTCTTGTGTGTCACCAGAGTCTACTTTGCATAGGATCTTCAATCGATATGATTAGGGGGCTAGGATCCTGAATGGGGCAAAGTGGGTCGAGGTAGGTGCATGGTGGGGTTATTGGGGTTAAAGGACTATGGGAAAATGGAGTTGAAACCTGTGCAAGAAATGATTACAGATGGAAAGAATGATGAAAGGTAGCAACTGGAGGCAAGATAGATGCTGATTTCCTAATCAGGATATTTTAGTGGGTGTTTTGGAGGACAAGAAAGAATAGTCCATCTCATGGAGCATCGGCGAGATGAATTCCATGAGAATTTAGAAGAACCATTGTTAATGCCTGGAACAACAGTCAGAGCTTAGCAAGTACGAATTCCGAACCACTATACCCTATGCTGCAGGCATGAAAGCAATAAACGAAATGGAGTGAAAAAAAGGAAACATAATTTACATGTAAAGAAAGCACTTATTGGGAAAAACAACAACATAGGAATCTCTGCTGTGAATGACAATATTCCACTGTAATTTTATTCATACACAGGTATCAAGCTTTTACAAATGGGAGCCTCAACCCGGGATTGTTTCCTAATCCAATTCTCTAACTCCTTTCTCCCTCTATCGGGAGCATTTTTATACAATCCTAATGTTGAGACTACATAATAAAAAACTGTTACATGTCGCCATCCGGCGTTAACAGTGCAAAGAGTGGGCCATCGCCATGTTTTACAAATAGAAACAAACATTATGGTGCTAGTGGCTTTATTCGGCCCAGCTAATAGTTTGACACGTTCGGCTACCACGACAGATGATGAGTATGATGCCTGCTTCTATACTTTGAGGTGTGTGCTTCCACTGCGTTCAAATGCATATTTTCGCATGGGTACACACTGGAGAGGTATTCGACATCCTTCCCTAGTCTAGTCACATCTGCCACCTCCTTCCCCGCCGGGTAACATTGTTATACGTGGGATCTGGAAGAAGTGATGCATTGCTTCTGGCTGATATAGACCTACGAGGTGGCTCATCATTCTTATACTCCTCTCCTCCAGTGAGGTGAATTATCCCATAGGTAATAAGGTGTAGATGATCTACACCAGCCCCATCACCCTTGGAAAGTGGGCTTTACAAACAGGGATTTTAGGGCTTTAAACCCCTGATGCTCTCATCTGAACGAATATTTACATAGAGAACGGCCAATGGTTGTTCCTTTATGCGGAGGCTTTGGTGGGCGTGATGGTATCAGGGGTTCCTGGAAAAACACCTACGGGGAGTAAGTGTCTAGGTATCGCGTCATTGGAGACGCAGGTATCATGTCTAGGCCCCGATGGCTAGTGTCACCATTGGCATGCAAATAGCAAGGCGATGAGTGAGTGTGGAACCTGCTCACCAACCATCAACACCCCTAGATGGACAAGCTTTTCAAACCGAATCTTCATCGTCAAACTTTATCAGTTCTCTGCAAATTTCGTGGAGAAGTAGAACCTCAGCCTTGGAGATATGTTGAACTGAAGGAAGTATTTATAGGGCATTGAGATTGATCTTCGCACAGGTTGGTCAACATTCCTGCACATTCTATCATCGAGTATATCTAGTCTCAACATGTGCGAAGGTGCGAGCGGAGCGATCTCTTGTTTTTTGGGGATTCTGGTTATTCGGCTTCATAGGTCACGACGTCTCACTGTCTGCTATAGAAGGTGGAAATGAAATTCCTTTGGTATTGTAGATCCATGCTACATATTCCCTAAAGTGTATGCTTCCACTTTGCGTTGGCTTCGCCCCGTGTGAGCAATGGATTCGTCTGTTACTTTACTCATTTTCGTCGGCTAGTCCACACAAAGTCACCTCACAGGGATGGCTTCCTCTGGAATGAACACGTGCCACACTTGTGAACTGAGAAAACTGTGCCACTGGATGAGATTCCCACCTTAGGTGTATCTTGGATGGCGTCAGAGGAATCAGCCAGTCTGCGATGAGGCAAATTACACATGTGAATGCCCCCTCTGTTGTCATTCCACATAGGATGTGATATTTGCACTTCGAGAGTCTTCTTCAACCATTTGATCAAAGGAAGCTTCATATCCACCATCCACGTTCTACTTATCTCGCCACTGATCTTTCTCTTCGGTACGCCGCGGGCAGTTTGGATCGTGATACGTTCTGAGCCGTGGATCGAGGCCATCCCTCACGTAGCCGGCGATCCAAATAGGTCCCGCCCTTTTTTGAAATGGAGAACTCAACTATTCACCCGTGCTGGTTTGCCCTGCGAAATGAACTGTAGTCGCTGATCTTTTCTCGCTTTTATCATAGTCGTTGATCCTTTTGACCTCTATGCCTTTTCACGATTTGAGATTGCGGTTTTACCCGCACATGTATGGATTACGAAATCACTGTAGGCCATATATCTACCCCAAGCTAGATCTCAACCATTGAAAACTTCTGGTCATTAACGGATTTCACGATCTAGGAAAAGAGCTTAGATCGCACATGTTTGTTTGCACGAAGCGATCCGAAACCATTGATTTTCCTCTGATCAATCGCATCCCTTGAATATGGATCGTGCCCAATGTCATGATACACTTGCTGCTTTCATCGTTGAAGGATGGTCACATGAGATTCGAGGGGCTGGGACCCTTACCGAACCTCTGTCAAGCTCTCGATTCAACTGTTAAATTGGAGTGTTAACACTATGTTTCCTTCATTGATGATTTTTTTAGGAAGACATGGATATACTTCATGAAGAACAAATATGAAGTAGTCAACAAGTTCAAGGAATTCAAATCCTTGATCGAAAACTACATAGAAAAGAAGATCAAGATTTTTCGATCAGATAATGGTGAAGAATTCACATCAAATGCATTCAAAGAGTTATGCAAAGATTTAGGGATAAAGAGGGAGTTATCCACTCCATATAATCCACAACGTAATGGATTTGCAGAAAGGAAGAATATAACAATCATGGAAGCTGCAAGAGAAATGCTTCATGATCAAGATCTTCCCATGCATCTATGGGCAGCAGCTACTAGAATAGCTGTGTATGTACATAACCATACTCCACATAGAGTACTCGAGAACAAGACACCTGAAGAAGTGTTTTTTGGTAAGAAACCTGAAGTCAGTCATCTCAGAATATTTGGTTGTCTAGTGTACATACACATTCTGAAAGAAAAGAATACAAAGTTATATCCTTTAGGAATGAAGGGTATATTTGTGGGATACTCTGAAAGCTCGAAGGCTTACAGAATATACTTCCCAGGATTCAAGAAGATCGACATCAACAGGGACGTAACATTTGACAAAACTCGGCTTACAAGAAACCCAGAAAGAGACCTGCTGAAGAAAATGAAGAAACAGAAGTACCCATAATTCATGACACAACCATGAATGAAGAAATTCCAGAAGAAGATCGAGAAGTAGAAGAACCTCAAGAACCTATAGATCCACCTCAAGAAAATAATCCTCACAAGGGGAAACCTGCTTTGATACGAGAAGCTATCCAAGGTGCATAAAGATATGGGGCTCTAGAAGAACTACATAAAGAAAGGAAAAGAACCAGGCCCTGTTCAGGTTATGTAGCCTTATTATGTGACTTCATCGATAAAGAACCTTCCAACTATGAAGAAGTGGCAGAAAAGGAAGAATGCAAGGATGCTATGTGTTATCACTAGAATCACCCTCCTTCAAAAGTTATAAGTTTATAGCAACGCACAGAATGGTTTCATCTAAGGTGGCCCTCAAATTAATCCCAAAGGTCGACAGTCAATGAATGCCATGGATAGTAGTTGATAATAAATAAATAAAAAAGAGCATAAATGCATATGCTTTGATTGCGTGTAGGGTTTTATCTAACACAAATCTCAAAGGTTAAATTCAAATGCTTATGCTCTGCCCAAGAATTCGTGAAAATGACAAATTGCTAGTAAGAATATACTTCAATTCACAGTTGTGGAAGAGATCGCCCAGGTGTTGATATCATCATTTAGCTCATCATATGCATACAAAATGATAGATAAATGTTAAAGCAAAACTCTAATTTTTATTTGTTAGTTACAATTTAATTGTTAGCCTTTGGAGACATATTGCGGCAGTAGTGTGAGATATGCATTTTGCAGATTCAATGAGGTCGTCTTGGTTTTAAATGATTGAAGGGGTGTCACAACATTTTTTTTTGGAGACCACAAATGCTACACTTGCTTCCTTGTATTCTATTTGGTGTACGTGTCAATCAGCTGAGTGACATGCGGAATCGGTTTATTGTTCACCAACATTTTGAGGAATCAATGCGTGGAAAGCATCTAGGGAAACCCATAACAGTAAATTGATAGCTGACATAATAGTTGACAGAGTATTGAATAGAGTGTTCCAGATCTGAAGAATAGGATGCATAAAATCATAACGTCTAGCAGCATAAGCTCATTATCAAATATTATTCCTGGATATTCATCAGTCAGCAACTCCATCAGTTCGAGATTTTTGTAATTCTTCAAGATTTGTATTTATTTTTAGATTTTTTGTGATTTGTTTCCTAAAAAATGATAATATTTTATTTTTGTATAAATCCTGTGATTTATAAGGAGAGAGTGGGGGTGATATTTCCAGCTGAGGGCTGAGACAGGGCATGTATGCACTCTGTTTTTGTTAATAGGAATTAGCTTCTTTGAAATGATTATGTTCATATGAGCCGCCTTTCTATTTTAACAATTGAATTTCATGTGCTGTGATTTTGTCTGGTGTATGGTCTTATTAATCCATTGCTAGATTCTCATGATTAATGTGAAGTTATCCTTAAGTACTATATGAAGAACCTGGTTCATGTCTTTCATAAGGTCATACTCGTAGCTTTGTCTTATTAATCTTGAATGTGATATATATACTGTTGTTCAGTATTTGCTTTCGAATCTAGCTTGATTTCTGTAGTAAGTCTTACCTACCACCAAATTCCGTAAATTCATTTTTCAATTATCCATTAAACCAATTTAAGATTTCTCTAAGATTGACCCTAGCACTCGGGGTTCAACTTTAGTGATAACATCTTCTGGCGCCGTTGCTGGGGATGGAGGAATGAAGAGATACTTCCCTGGGCTATACGACAATGAATATATCCAAATTTTGATGGTGAACAAAGGCTGGTAACATAGTGGCTGCAAATTTCTTCACTGGGTGACTCCAAAGAATCCATAGGCGACTCCATTTGTTGAGGATCCAAAATGCCATCATAGGATTGAATGAAGGCCATTGTGGCTTGGAGGTTTGCACCTTTTGAATTTTCTACAGTTTCTGGTTTCCCACATCCAGTATCGAGTATGACAGAATGGGGAGATTTTCTGCCTATCGAGTTAGAGAAAGGAGAGAAGATAATCCTGCTGATCACCTCATCAAGTTCCATGAATGCATGAATCTGCTAGATTTACATCACAAGGATGTTCATGTATTCATTGGATGCTGATGCACGTGACTGGTATTTCTCATTTCCTCCTTCTAGCATTTCATCCTTGAAGGACTTCCACACATTGTTCCATGAGAACTGTACTAAAAGCTACTTTTCAGATGAGTTTTTATTTGAAAATTATTGTGAGAATATGAATTGCATGATGAGGATGAAATATTTTCTATGGCTACTTTTGAGGAAGATTCACAACTCATAGTTGATGGTAAAATCCATGATTATGTAATTGAGAATGCTACTACTTCAAATTCAGATCATCAGGATGATAAGGCTGGGAAGGAAGAAGATAATTTATTGTCTGCTGTATTTTTTCATAACTCTCTTTTACAGCAAGAGGATTTTCTTTCTCCTTATGTACCTGCCACTTCAAATTTAGATGAAAAAGATGATAATAATGAAGAAGATCATGCTAATGTTTTTTCAAATCAACCTTTCTATCATGAATATGAATCTGACCCAGGTATTAAGGGAAATGATGAGAAGTTATATCTATCCACTATACTTTCTCATGCATCATAGGTCGAAAATAGTTTGAAAAGCCATTGATCTCCATTCTTGAGCTGTTTGAAAAGAGTAGTAATGGAGAGGAAAAGATTTATGTTTCAACACCTATTAAAATTTTAAGCAATGAGCCTATATATGATGAATACTCAGATGAATTGGAAGAACGACCTTTTGAATCAGTATTTATAGAAATCTTCAGCAATGGACCTATGTATGACATCTATGAGGACAATGAGAGTGATGATGTTGGGTCACCAAATCAGTGTATAGTGTGTCTTTTTGAGCAGCAATCTTCAGAAAACAGAAATCCCTATCCTCTATTCTAGACAAAGAATTTCAAGGAAATAATAAACCAAATGTAGTTGTTTTAGTTGGATATTTCAGAGACCAAGGAGGTAATTTTCAATTTTCTTCTCTTTCATCTCCAACAATTCAAGAAAAGAAGTTTGATGTCATCAATCAAGAAGTGATTTCACATAAACAAGAAGATGTGGTGGTTACCTGTTCTCGATTTGCTTCTTCTAACAATTTTTATGACCCTGTAGCAAGTTACATGGAAGCAAAGCAGAGTGATAAGTCTTGTGTCTTTCATCTTTTAAGCACAGAATTTCAAATATGTGGGTATGGTTTCTTGGATCGTATTTTTTTGTGCTTTCGAGCTTTTTTAGTCTTTTGTATGCTCAGAGATGGAAGCGAATTTCAGCTAATTCATAAACTTCTGGATTGGTTATATTGGAAGTTTTCCTATATTTGAGAAGAAGTTTTTGATTGCTTAAGTATGAACAGTGTAAATAAATAAGCTCGCTTTTTGAGAATTTATTTTCCAGTCTGAATTCAGTGGATTTGTTTTCGGTTAAGCAGTGCGGTAAAGTAGTTTGGTTTTCAGTTTGTTGGTTTGTAGTAGCATAAAGATTCCAGCCCAATGAAAAATAATACTAGTACATGAACGAATTAGTTTTCAGTTTTCAGTAAGAGTACCACTTCATATTGCAAAAATGGAATGAAGGCACTTGGTCTTCTTGTTCTTGACAGCTCGCCGGGAGCATGCCATCCCCAGACGGAGCCAGATGTTGTCACTAGAATCACCCTCCTTCAAAAGTTATAAGTTTCTAGCAGCACACATAATGGTTTTATTTAAGGTGGCCGTCAATTGATCCCAAAGGTCGACAGTCAATGAATGCCATGGACAGTAGTTAATAATAAATAAATAAAAAAGAGCATACATGCTTATGCTTTGATTGCTTATAGGGTTTTATCTAACACAAATATCAAAGGTTAAATTCAAATGCTTATGCTCTGTCCAAGAATTCGTGAAAATGACAAATTTCCAGTAAGAATATACTTCAATTCACATTTGTGGAAGAGATCGCCCAGGTGTTGATATCATCATTTAGCTCGTCATATGCACAAACAATGATAGATAAATGTTAAAGCAAAAATCTAATTGTTATTTGTTAGTTACAATTTAATTGTTAGCTTTTGGAGACAGATTGCGGCAATAGTGGGAGATATGCGTTTTGCATATTCAATGAGGTCATCTTGGTTTTAAATGATTGAAGGGGCATCACAACGTTTTTTTTGGAGACCACAAATGCTACACTTTCTTCCTTTTATTCTATTTGGTATACGTGTCAATCAGTTGAGTGACACGCATAATCATTTTATTGTTCACCAACATTTTGAGGAATCAACGCGTGGAAAGCATCCAGGGAAACCCATAACAGTAAATTGATAGCTGGCAGAATAGTTGACAGAGTATTGAACAGAGTGTTCCAGATTTGAAGAATAGTATACATAAAATTAGAACATCTGGCAGTATAAGCTCATTATCAAATATCATTCCCGGATATTCATCAGTCAACAACTCCATCAATTTGATATTTTTGTAATTCTTCAAGATTTGTATTTATTTTTAGATTTTTGTGATTTGTTTCCTAAAAAATGATAATAGTTTATTTTTGTATAAATCCTATGATTTGTAAGGAGAGAGTATGGGTGAGATTTCCAGCTGAGGGATGAGGCAAGGCATGTATGCACTCTGTTTTTGTTAATAGGAATTAGTTGCTTTGAAATGATTATGTTCATATGAGCCGCATTTCTGTTTTAATAATTGAATTTCTTGTGCTGTGATTTTGTCTGGTGTATGGTCTTATTAATCGATTTCTAGATTCTCATGATTAATGTGAAGTTATCCTTAAGTACTACATG
>LPNX010503391.1:96415-131101 GCA_001517045.1 Pseudotsuga menziesii | reverse complement strand
ATATTAAATATCAATATTAATTATTAATATTAATATATATTGATATTAATAAATAATAATTAATAGATGGTTATTAGTAAACTATTCTAAAATGAAGCATCCTTTCATGGATGGTATACAAAGTGCCTTTACAATTAATATATATATATATATATGGCACTCACTTTGTAATCTATTATCTTTTATCTATACAATCATTAATATACATTTGCCCTATGTCTTATTCGATATTCCAGATATTTTGGTGATTATTGTGTGAGAAAAATAATTCTTCGCTTCAATATATATATTGTTGTTCAGTATTTGCTTTCAAATCTAGCTTGATTTCTGTAGTAAGTCTTACCTACCACCAAATTCCATAAATTTATTTTTCAATTATCCATTAAACCAATTCAATATTTCTCTAAGCTTGACCCTAGCAGTCGGGTTTCAACTTTAGTGATAACACTATGATCGAAGAGTATCAATCGAACATGAAGAATGATGTTTGGGATGTTGTCCCAAGACCAAAAGGGAATTCTGTTGTAACTTTCAAATGCATCTATAAGATCAAGCATGCTGCAGATGGTAGCATAGAGAAATATAAAGCGATATTTGTGGCTCGTGGTTTCTCCCAGAAAGAAGGAATAGATTATGAAGAGACTTTTGCTCCTATATCCAGATATACTTCCATTAGATCAATAATTGCTTTAGCTGTAGTAATGAAGTGGAAAGTACACCAGATGGATGTCAAGATAGCCTTCTGGAATGGTGTAGTAGAAGAGGAAGTATATGTGGAGAATCCACTCGGTTTTGAGATACATGACAGGGAGACTCATGTGTGTAAATTGAAGAAAGCCCTGTATGGTTTGAAACAGTCACCCAGGACATGGTATGACAGAATTGATGGCTTTCTATCCAGTTTGGGCTTTGCCAAAAGTAAAGCATATTCCAACCTTTACTACAAGGTAGAAGAAGGTAACCCAGTGATACTCCTACTATATGTAGATGATCTATTTGTAACAGGTATGGATGGGTTGATTGCTGATACGAAGAGGAAGCTTACTACTGAGTTTGAAATGAAGGACTTGGGTATGATGCACTATTTTCTAGGCATGGAGGTGTGGCAGAATACAGATGGAATTTCCCTGGGACAAGGGAAGTATGCAGTAGAGATCCTGAAGAGGTTCGGGATGATGGACTGCAAGGCCATGACCACACCGATGGCATCAAACCTGAATCTATTGAGTGATGCTTTATCAGAAGCGGTTGATGCTACGATGTATCATCAGATGATTGGGTCCTTGATGTACCTGATGAATATGAGATTGGATATTTTCTTTGTTGTGAACACCTTGAGCTAGTTTCTGATAGATCCAAGACATGTTCACTTAATTGCTGCAAAGCATATTTTGAGGTACCTGAAGGGTATAGTTGATTATTGTCTCAAGTATGAAGCAAATCAGAAGATTAACCTGGAAGGTTATGTTGATTCAGATTGGGAAGGAAGTGCCATTGATAGAAAGAGCACTTCAGGATGTTGCTTCAGTATGGGATCAGGTGTGATCTCTTGGTTTAGCAGGAAGCAGTCCTATGTGGCACTAAGTATGGTCGAAGCAGAGTATGTTGCAGCTTGTTCGGCTAGTTTCGAGACAGTGTGGCTGAGAAAGCTGCTGTATAATTTATTTGATCTCCAGATGGATGCTACTCGTATATATTGTGACAACCAGAGTTGTGTAAAGCTGTCAGAGAACTCAGTGTTCCATGACAAGTCAAAGCATATTGAGATCAAGTATCACTATATTAGGGATATGGTGCAGATAGGAGCAGTGAAGCTCTAGTATGTTGCGACGGACGAGCAGATAGTTGATGTACTGACCAAACCATTAGCTAGAGTAAAGTTTGAGTACTTTAGGGAGAAGCTTGGTTTTCTCTAGATCAGGTTTTCCTCCAAAGGGAATTGATGTGTCCGTTGGCCCTTTTGACATGGTGGAAGCCTAAGCTTCACATGGTCAGATGTAAGTGCATAGATGCTCTGATGTGATTGTGGGTTGTGTTACCACATGATCAGTGTAGAGACTTTCTGATGTGATTGTGGGTTGTTTTACCACATGATCAATGCAGATCCATTCTAATGTGATTGAGGGATGTGTTCCCACATGATCAGATATAAGTGCAGAGATATTCTGATGTGATTGTGGGATGTGTTCCTACATGATCAGTGCAAATCCTTTCTTACAAGATGAGGTTAGATGTAAGTGCAGAGCCATTCTGATGCGGTATGTTCTCACATGGTCAGATATAAGTGTAGAGCCATTATGATGCGGTGTGTTCTCACATGGTCATATAGAAGTGTAGAGACATTATGATGCGGTGTGTTCTCACATGGTCATATATAAGTGCAGAGCCATTCTGATGCGGTGTGTTCTCACATGGTCAGATATAAGTGCAGATCCATTCTGATGCAGTGTGTTCTCACATGGTCAGATGTGAGTGCTAGGCCTTTCTGACATGGGTTTTGGATGTGTTCCTCCCATGGTCATATGTGAGTTCTGGGCGTGCCTTTCTGACATGGTTCTTGGATGTGTTCCTCCCATGGTTAGATGTAAGTGCTGGGCGGGCCTTTCAGACATGGTTCATTCCATGGTCAGATATAAGTGTTGAAGATGATGAAGACCTACATGAAGGCTAGGCCTAGAACCAACATGAAAAAGGGCTGGCTTTGTAGAACTTCCTATGACGAGTAGAATTGAGATAGCACT
This sequence comes from Pseudotsuga menziesii, assembly GCA_001517045.1. Lineage (NCBI taxonomy): Eukaryota > Viridiplantae > Streptophyta > Pinopsida > Pinales > Pinaceae > Pseudotsuga > Pseudotsuga menziesii. The sequence goes on along the minus strand of LPNX010503391.1, from coordinate 128,360 downwards.
AGTGATGATGACCCAGTGATGATCTAGCAGTGATACTCTAGATCAAGTGATGATCCAGACTTGATGATGATCCAGCTGTGATACTCCAGATCAAGTGATGATCCAGACTTGATGATGATCCAGTGATGCTTCAGATCAAGTGATGATCCAGACTTGATGATGATCCAATGATGCTCCAGATCAAGTGATGATCCAGACTTGATGAGGATGACTTGACGATGAAGATAACTTGAAGATGAAGAAGACTTGAAGATGAAGATGACTTCATGATGACCCAGAGAAGAAGACTTATGCTAATAAATTGTGTCGAGAGAATACCTTCCTAGTTAAGAGGGAGTGTTGATGTATTTGTAACTTCAGAATTTATTCACTTGTATATCTTATGTATTGTACCCCGATGTTTATTCCGAGAAGTATCTGTAATGTAATTGAGTCATGTCATGCTCCAATGTTCCCATCGGGAGATTCAATAATGTAAACAAGTCATGTAAAGTCATTGTGGGATACCCTCCTTATTGATCAAGGGTTAAAGTCCCCATAGTTGTGGGGCCCTAGGGTTATTAGACTCTCCTAGAGAAGTCGGTCCTAGTGAGTTATTGTCAAGTCAGGAATTAGTATAAATAGAGAGTGAGCCTCTCTATTTAACACACACTCACTTACACTCAGTTGTAGTGCATAGCTGAGAGAGAAGAAGTAGCCGGGACAAGAGAGAGAGATACTACTGCTGTCGGGAGGTCATCTTACTATTTTTGGGGTTTTGATTTTGGTGTTGATTCTATCTCTGAGGAAGTTACGGGGTTTTATCCTTTATGGTTTCCCCAAGGAAAATATTTGTGTCTATTGTCTCTTGTGTTTGATCTGTGCTTGTTATTCTCTCAGTTAAAGATCCTAAGATAATGCTAGCTTAAAATGTTAAAAATATAACACCATATGCAGGTAAACACTCCACTTAGACCCTTCACTTCCTATTGAAAGTTTGTATATTGAGCTACTATGAAGCATTAAGGGAGGAGAATTTTGGAGATAATAGATAGCAGGTAAACACTCCACTTAGACCCTTCACTTCCTATTGAAAGTTTGTATATTGAGCTACTATGAAGCATTAAGGGAGGAGAATTTTGGAGATAATAGATACTATAGTGGAATTGTGCCCCTTTCTTATGTACTTGATTCTGCATCCCTTTGTCCTTGAAACAACCATTAGTGTTATTTCCCAAGATTTCCTTGATCTTTGTGAGCTTTCCTTTGTATGGAGGATTGAAGTGGTGGAGGCCTAGGTGGAGGGACTCTAATTTCTTGATTTTGATGAGGTGTCAACAAAGTTTATCATCTTTATCTTTGTTCATATTAATAGAAATACCCATTTCTCATCCATTGCATGTGTAATTATAAATAATTTTTATCCATGGATGTAATTACTTTGGTTATGTATTGGAATATAACATGCTAGATTAGATTCTAACACTTTACATATATCATGCTTGTATATCCATGGATGTAATTACTTTGGTTATGTATTGGAATATAACATGCTAGATTAGATTCTAACACTTTACATATATCATGCTTGTATATCTAGTTGTTTTTGAGGGAAATATGTAGGTACAAGTTTGACTGAAATCTCAACGGGGATCTACTTTGAACATCCATAATAAGGTACTCCTGTTGTCGCTTAATGTTATTTTTGTTTGTATATTTAGCATGCTTGGAAATGGGTTTATTTCTAGTGTCATCCTATCTATTGTGGTCCACCCCAAGCCATAGGAGATATTCTCCGTAACAGAATTGGTGACTCTATTGGGGATTTCCCTTTTGTTGGGGTCTGGGTGCATGATTGGCTTGATTTGCTCTTTTATTATCTTTTTTTTGTCACATTCAGTAGTTGGTTGAGCTATTTAGGGTAACTTAAATTAATTTGATTCTTAGTTTATTTTTTACCACCTCTTCCTTTGTATACGCGGGTCATAGAACTTACAGTCGTGCATATACGCGGGTTGCAGTGTATATAGTCGTGTACATACGCTTTTGTTCCTTGAAAAGTCATGTACATATCTCCTTTTTCTTGAGATCTTGATGTGTGGAGGTTCTAGGTGGGTTGTGGATATTGTTGAGTCTTCCTGGGTATCTATACTGAGTGTTGATTGCTTCTGTTGTGATCGATGACGTCTTTTTATTTGTTTTCTTTGAATTTTTTTCTTGTCATTTATCTCCTTTTTTGTTTTATTATTAGTGCATTGGCCTTCTTGGTATTAGTGTCTTTCTTGGCTTGTTTGCTGCTTGTTGTGAGGTATGGGAATTTGTAGGGTCTTCTTACTGCATTTCCATTGCATTTATAGTGAAAATACAAAAAATATTTTGTCTTTGCATGTTTATTGCATTGTGCATATGCATTGATTTGGTTCTTGCATTAGGTTTTCTTAGATGGAATTAATGACCAGAATTTCATATAGGAATGATTGCATGGGAATGTGAAATGAAATTTTGCATTTCATATAGTGGCATACCACTTTTTTCATGATTAAAAACAAGTTGCAATTGGCACTGTTTTTTAGGTGTGCATATTTACTTCATTGTTAAGTCGTAACATCACTAGTTGCACATTCATTACCATTGAGTAAGCATGACCATTAAAATTAATGCTTAAATTAATACTGATTACACATTTTATTTGATTGTAGAGTCTTGGAATAGGGTGTTGTGAGTAAATCTTTCCATGACTGTGAAACAAAAAAACTAGGTGTCTATCCAGGTGAGAAGTGAAATACTTGATATAATTAGTGTTCTCAGATTGCTCGTCTTACACAAGAGTTAAGCAGGAGGAAACACACACGTTTGTGGTGGAAATATCCCCTTTCCACCTTCTATTGAGTGCTGAATATATTTCCATGATATTATTCGTATTTGAGGGATTTTGAGGTAACTTTGGTGCTTTCGAGCTTCAGTCTTTGTTACCCTTCCCATATGATAGATCCCGCTTATGAATTTCCTCCCGAGCATTGGTTATATTGGGGTGACCTTAGTTTCCTTACCTAGGTATCATAGGGGGTACTTATAGAGGTTATTCTGCGAATGTCCTGGACATGTAGGGGTCGAACAACATAATCACTATATTTGTTGAAGCTGAGGGACACTATAATTGGTTACACACCTTTGCTTGTAGTGTATGGGAGTCTCAGGAATTTTCTAAGAGAGACATGCCTACTGCATTCGGAAGCTCACTTATCCTCCCTCTCTGCTTGTTTCCATCTGACCTAGTTTGCTTAGGGGTGTACTCTTTGTTCAATAGTTGGATTTAGGGATCATAATTAGTTGAGTCTTTGTTATTTTGAGTCATTATGGATCAATTTATGGCACCTCGTCGATCTCGATGCTTATCAGGATTATCTCCTTGGAGCCATTCTCCTCCTCCTAGGAAAATGACTAGATGTTTTAGGAAGCCTTTATTGCACTTTGATTGACATACAATTCTTGTTATGAGTACTACATCTGAGAACCCAGAGTTCCCTCCGTCTTTGTCGTCTGGAGTAGGGGAAGGAACCATATGCATACCTAGAACTCCGATTTACACTGACCCTTTGAGGGCTGGTACTTCCCATACTACAATACCCTGACTATCAGATTTTACAACCGCCCATAGGAGATTCTCCTCGGAGAGGTCAGGTGTTGAGACTCATCCTACTCCCTCTAGCACAGGTTAAATTACATTCGACATGCCGGATTTTAGTACTTCTATGCCATCATATGCCATAAGTCCCAGTGTAGACCCTGTTGTTGGACTTGGGAATTCACATCTCCTTTTCTTTCTCATAGGTTTGGGAGTGGTCATATTGCACCCTCTGCTCCATTTGTGGGGGGATTTTCACTCCCTTCATCTAGTCTTGATACTAGGGTTCACTCTCTTCGAGTTGATAGTGGATGTGTGAACTTCAAGGACACCTCTTGCATTCCATCCTACGTCCCATCATCTAGCACACCGGTTCCTTCAAATTTATTTCGCATATCTCGCCCTCCTTATGTCCCACATGGTCCCTTGGGAAGTAGTGCTCCATATATCTATTTCATCCCCTCATCAGTCGGTCTTGTTGTATCTGAAGGTTATATACCTCCTTATGTGTTTGGGGGGAAACTGACCTATCAATCTTATAACTATGGTTATATAGCGCCTCCTTCTCAAGGAATACCTAATCATCAGATCCTTGTGCAACCTTATATGGGGCATATGGGAGGTGGTTATTATCTGATTGGTTAAGTCTACAACCTTTATCACAATCGGCCCTATATGAACCAACCTCTTTAGGGGGCATGGAATCCTATGACATAGCATAGGTTCACTTTTTTGGCTACCGTAAACCTACATGACCTTTTGAAGTTGACCAATGATCTAGTATCTCATGATCTGGTGTGGTTGTTTGTTCTCACCAAACTTCCTTAGGATATTCTAAAATTTGAAGGTAAGAATGGAGAGGATCCTATAGAGAATGTTACTACTTTCCACCTATGGTGCTCTTTCAACTCATTGAACCATGACTCTGTGTGTTTACAACTATTTCAACGCACCCTCATGGGTCCTGCCGTGAAATGGTACATAGAGCTACATGGGGGCACTTATCAAAATTTTAATGACTTAGCCATGACCTTTATTAACCAATTTCAACTATTTGTAAATTATGATGCTGAAACAGAGTTATGTTGACATTTCAGCAAGATAAATCCACACATATTTTTTATCATATTCAAGAGTGGTGCCAACTAAAGAGGTTGATTAAGACCAACATTCCACCTGATTTTTTGTTGGAATGGTTCCTCAAACCTTTATTACCTAAAATTGCGAAAGATGTTTCGACATCCAGAGTGTGTAATTAGGAAAAAGCTATCTTCAGGGCTCAACACTTGGCCTTGATCTATGCTTAGTCTGGGATTTAGTATGAGATTGTCCCTAATGCGCCATAGTCGAACTTTGATCCTAAGTTAAAACCTGGGCCACATGTCGATGGTATTATTGGCTCCACAAGTACAAAGATAGTAGACCAGGTTACACATCAAATGAAAAATTTGTCTATTAAATAGTCTGTGATCAGACAGTATATGGCCTTGTCCACTCCCACCCAGTTGGTGGATGTACTCTTAGTGCATTCATCAAATCGAAAGGGTAATCAACAACCCAGAATAAATAGAAGAAAGGGAAGAAATAATAAATGGGGTGGGAATAGGAAGGAGAATCAGAATGATGATGAGAATATGGATAATGTTGGGGGAGGGAAGAAGCCTAATTGGAAGGTTGAATTCCATTGAAAACTTTGTGGGGGAGACCATCTGACATACTTGTGCCCTCGAATCAAACATGCCTTGAAGTACATCGCACATAGCCTAGCTATGTTGACTGGCCCTTTTCCTCATAATCAAAATATGGCTTCGAGGACCATGGACACTAGATGTAGTTATGGTGGGTATAAAAACTCATCGAAGGCCAAAGGTGGCCACAATTGCATCAACATGATGTCAGCTTCTAATGTTGTGACTCACTCAAAATATTATGGTTCGTCGCAACCCAACTTGGGGAAGGAGCCTACACCTCATGAAATTTTGTTGTAGGTTTATAATCCTAAAGCTATACCTCATATACCTAAGGGTGTCCTTAAGCGTTCAGGACATAATCCTAATTCCTGAGTTGCACAACATTACTCTATTGCTGAGTATTTGGGATAGACCCCCTATGTGATGTCAACTATGGAAGTTCTTCAGACTTGTCCTTTGCAATAGAGAGCCTTGTTGTCCTCTCTTGGAGTGATTGATCCTAATGCCTCCAACGTAGTCAAATTTGAAACCTATGAGGTCCAACATCTCTTTCCACATCATGTGGTATTTCTAGTCCATGTGGAGTGTCTCAACAACACCATTAAACATAGAGTTATTGATGAAGGCACTGCGACCTTCATGATGTCTCTAGATTGTTGGAAAGGCCTTGGCTTACCCATGTTGTCAAAATCGATGACCATGTTGACTGCGTTTGATGGACATTCATTTCAAACGCATGACATTATTCCTTCTCTTCAGGTCCAATTGGGAGGGAATACCATTCTGGTCAAGGTAGAGGTGGTTGATGCACCCCTCGACTACAACCTGTTACTGGGTCGGAACTATATTTACGCTATGAAAGCGATCATATTATCCATATTTTGAGTGGTATGCTTCCATTTTTAGCATCAGATTGTGATGATCGACCATATGTCTTTCGATAATTTTAGTTCCTATGCATTGTTGGGATTGACTATCCCGACTATTGATAATTCTCAACTGACAACTAACAATGTTGGTGTTAGAATGTATCCACCGTTAATGGGAACTTCTAATATTTCAACACCAATTCTATGTATTATCTCTACACTTGGCAGTGATTCGTCACCTATGAGTTCAGTCCCATTTCGTACTATGTATTTGGATGACCCACGAACTCTTCCATATCAGAGCACTTTGGATGAAAATGATAGATCTAGGATGAGAATGTCATTGTCTATAACAGAAGTTGTGTATCAAGATACACTTGATTATGTTATAGACCTTGGTCCTTCCTCTTTGTGGATGGAGGAGGAGGATCTCCTTGTATTTCTTACTTGGGTGGTTGCATCACCATGATCGCATGATTTCCTTAACAATATTTTTTCTTAAAACAAAGCGATTCTCAAGGCCATGAATGGCCCAGAAAATCTTGGGAGGAGATGCATCACTGATCTTACTTCCTCCCAGAGCTTGAACGGGTCAAGCATGATGAAATTAGGATGACCTTAAGCAAGAGTGTTGCTCACATCATGGTCCCATTAGGTACTCATGGTATATATGCCAAAGGGAACATGGCGAATTTATCTCATATGATTCCGATCAATATATCTTGGATTCCTGGTAAAATCAAGAATGTGTACATTGGTGCAGACTCCTTGCCCAATAAAATCAAGAGATTCATCGAGATCTTTAAAGAATTTCATGACTTATTTTCTTGTTCATATGAAAAGATGTCAAGAATTTAACCTCACATTGTTGAACATGATATCAAAACATTTACAAATGCTAAACCTATTCGACAACTCCTACATGCAATGAACCCCTACAAAGAGCTTGCTATTAAGACTGAGATAGAGAAGATGCTCAAAGATGGTTTAATCTATCTGGTTCCCTTAACTAAATGGGTATCCAATCCTGTTCCAGTCGATAAGAATCAAGGAACCATCAATGTGTGAACATATTTTAGAGACCTGAATAGGGCATGTCTGAAAGATAATTTCCCCACACCATTCATCGATCATATTTAGGATGAGTGTGTAGGGAGTGAATTTTTTTCTTTTATGGAAATTTTTTTGGGGTACAACCAGATACAAATTAAACCTAAGGACCAACATAAGACTGCATTTATTTGTCCTTAGGGTACTTTCGCATACCAAAAAATGTCTTTCATCCTTAAAAACTCCAGAGCCACTTTTCAGCAGGCTATGACTTTTTCTTTCCACGTCTTCAAGCATATTATTGAGGTTTATTTGGATGATTTAGATACTAACTCTTGTTTGAGGGTGGATCACCCAGATCATTTTCATTTGGTGTTTAAAAGATGTCACAATTACAAAATTCGGTTAACCCTAAAATGTGCATCTTTTGTGTGAAAGTTGGTCATTTGTTGGGATTCATTGTATCAAAGGAGGGGATTAGGGTCGGTCCACTAAAGGCTGAGGAAATACTCTTTTTTTATTCCCCGCGCATAATTCGACATCTTCAAAGTCTCCATAGGGTGGGAAATTTCTTACGTTGATTCGTTTTCAATTATTCCAATTTGACCAAGGAGTTTATATGCTTATTGAATAAGGGGACTCCGTTCATATGGGATGAGTGAGCCTAGGAGTCCTTCGACACCCTTAAGAAATCCTTGGCATTGAACCCCGTGTTTAGTCCACCTTACTATAGTTGTGATTTCTTATGATATGTGGTCATGTATTAAGAGATGATTTGTATGGTTCTGGTCCAAGTAGATGATGAGATCCAAGAACACGCTATCTATTATCTTAGCCAAAATATCATTGATTCCAAACGTAGATATAGTCACATCAAGAAGTTGGACTTAGAGACTGTTCATGCAGTCCATCAGTTGAGACACTATATCTTGCTTTTCTAGACTACTGTTGTATTTCACATCAATCCATTTTAGTTTGTCTTGACAAAACGAATGATTTGGGGGAAATATAATAAATATATTGTCATCTTGCAAGAATTTGAACTTGATTTTTTTTTTGGCAAAATCGAAGAAGTCATTAATCTTTGAGGAGCTTATATATGATATCCCTAGTATGGAGGAAGATAGGATTCATGAGGATTCATTCGTGGATGAACATATTTTCCTCATTTAGGTTGTTGACCCTTGGTATGGTGATATTATCATCTATCCATAGACTTTGAAGGTTCCCTTTCACCTTTCGAGGGATGAACAACAACACCTACGTCATAGACCTAAAAACTACCTTATTATCGGTGACACATTGTATCTTTATGGGGTACTGGATTCCATTTTGCGTTGTTGTTTAAATCACAATGAGGCTGAGATTGTGCTGAATAATTTCCATGGTGGGGCGTGTGGTGGTCATTTATCTGGGCTTCCTACAACCCAAAAACCCTTAGAGCGGGTTACTATTGGTTGCCAATATTCAAATATTGTGTTAATGCAGTTAAGTGATGCCACCCTTTCAAGTTGTTTGCATGGAATATTTGCTCGCATATCGCCCCGTTACATCCTATTATCATCACTGATACCTTCACTAAGTTGGTGGTGTGACTTTATGGATTGCAACCCAATATCAGCTGGTGGGCATAATCACATTATAGTGGTCATAGACTCCTTCACGAAATGGGAAGAGGCTATGCCTACAATTAAATATCATGGTGAGACGGTCGGTATCCCGAAGGAGCTTGATACTAACCATAGAAGGCACTTTCAAAATAAGATGATGATGGAATTAGATTTGAAACTAGGGTTTAAGTAAGAACACTCTTCTTCTTATTACCTCAAGCGAATGACCAGGTTGAAGTATTTAATAAGTCCCTTAAGGCCATTTTACAAAGAACCATTGCATAAATAAAAAACTAACTGGAATATCATGCTTTACCCTACTTTATGGGTTTATTGAACTGCATTCAACAATACCATTGAGTTCTCTCCTTATCATCTAGTATACTGGGTGGAGTTGGTTTTACTAGTTGAGTGTGAGATTCCTTCATTAAAAATAGCCATAGAGTGTCTACCTGACACTTCGGAGTTAGAAGAACATTTGGTCCACTTAGAGCACCTGGATGAGCAACATCGGGATGTCATAGTGGCTTTAGAGGTGAATAAGCATCACTTTAAATCCCAATATGATAAGCTTGTCCATCCCCATTAATTTAGTGAAGGTAACTTGGTCCTTTTATATGATTAATCCAATGAACCTCTTGGGGCAGGTAAGTTTAACCCTATGTGGCATGGACCTTATGTGGTAAAGCATGTCCTAGAGAAAGGTACCTATGAGCTGGAGGATTATGAGGGGAATGCATTGGCGGAGCCCATAAATGGGCTCTATCTTATGAAATATTATGCTTAACATTTAGTCGAGGCCGACATCTTGTATAATATTGTACAACTTGTATAGTTTGTTTTTTCTTCTTGTAGCATTATTGATTTGTTGACATGATTCCTCTTTTGTAGCATATGTCGATGGCATCTTCAATCTATTTAGGATTCGCTAATGGTGCCAACCACCACACCCAGAACTTAGCCTATTTTCCTAGGTTATCTATGCATGTGAGGGTCGGTTGGTGTCTTCAGTAGGTGTTTGTCTCCAACCATTGTCTAGTAATGTTGCTAAGTATAGTGTCATGATTGAATTATTACGTGATGCCATTTTTAGTGGTGTCCTATCTCTTGAAGTTCTTCTTGAATCCCAGTTAGTGGTGTCACAATTAAATGGCCTATACCATATCAGGGATCCTACTTTATTGAAAAGGTTCTTGAGAGTGATATTGTTGGAGTGGCAATTTGATTACATCACATACATTCATATACCTAGACCTTATAATCATGTTGTTGATTCATGTGAAAATTACATATTAGATTGGAACTTGTCACATCAATAATGAGGCATAAAACGTTTAAAACACATTCACATTTAAACACATTTGTAAATATACCAAACTGATTGCTATAAGTTTTTATCTCCAAATAGAGTACAAAAATGGTGTCATAGCCACCAAAATACACACGACCGATACAAAATGTATACATAGGAATATATTCTTATGGGCTTGGGCGATGATCATGATAACACATGACTGCATTGGCCAACAGCCTGAACATCTTAACCCACGGACGGGGTACCCCTACTACATGTCTCTACATAGCCTCAGGAAAGTCCTCTACTTGCACCATGGGTATCATGTATGTCAGCTGGGTGATGTTTCCATATATGTTTGGAGCATTTGCTCGGCATCATCATCGATAATATCATCACCTCGTCCCCTCCATCGATGTTGAGGGAAACCATTTGGTTGTCGTGGACCCACATCTATGAAAATATACCTAATGTCAGTACTTTTCACCACAAAAAACATGTTTTTAATTTCTAAATACATCAAAATTACATTTTTGTTTTTAAAACCATACAAATGGGATCTTACCTATATAACCATATGTTGACCCTGGTGGCAAGAGCATATTAGGATCTCCACGAAAGTCTATCCCTGCATAGGGGTATTCCTCTATGGATATTACCTATTGTCACCGCCATTGAAAGAAGTTAGGTGGGAAAGGAGAAGGTTTCCTACCTCTCCCTAGCCTCTGCATCACCTCCACCCATCGAGTATGGGCTATATCCTGTAGACTATGAGGAGGGAACTCAAATCTAGGGATGAGGTTCAACACCCTCTCAAATAAGAAAGTGCTCAGAATGTTGGCGTACCCGAAGTTATTTATCCTACCCATCCTGTAGTTAGTCAGTTTTTTTTTCATAATGCACAATCATATTTCATCACACCCTTAGATACTATATGTTATTTTATTTCATCTATACAAATGTATACAAAGTAAGTAAATAAGATACTTATGCAAATCCCTACACAATCCACCACCACTTCATTCATTCTCCAACATTTGCAACAACTATTAGTCCATCCCAATTGGGTGAATGGCCCTGCTCACCATGTCATAGGTCCCTTTGCTAAGAGTAGTCATATATACAATGAAACAGGGTGGATGTAATGATTCACCCCACTTAAGAATTCAACATGCATTGAAATTCATAATCATAGATATAATACATCACAACTTCTAGTATCACAATTATGAGGATCTACTCCTCGTGACTTTCATCATTTCAAAAGTCTTTACGGACTTGGGAATATCATGAATCATGATTCTAAAGTATTTGGTATAGAACTAGTGATCATGTTATATCTTGTCCCCAATCCATATTATGGTATTAGTGGTATCCTCTATGGGTATGAGCTCACATGATACATGTTACTAAACCAACCTTGTGTCCCATGAAGCAATCATATGTCAAGTTCTTTATCACATTACATAAAACAATATGAAGTCGTCACATGTATCAAATCATCATGATCTCAAGCTATTGTGATGTAGACTAGTTGGTGATAACGTGCACTGTTAAGGCACTCCTTGTGACATACTGGGTCAAAACATTGATTGATCCCTATGTGTAATGGGCGGGGAAACATTGGTACACCTAGGGGTATAGGGTAGTGGAATTGAATCAACCCCATGTCACATGAGTATGATCCCAACCTAGTTACTGATTCCCCTAGTTACAAAAAAAATCATCATCATCTCACAATAGATAATATAATTAAAATTTATCACATGTTATAATATAATGTAAAAAATATTCCTAAATTGCATCGAATTATAATCATATCATGACCCATATATAATGTAAACAGTAAAAATCACATCCTATAAACTAAAGTGAAATTATTAAATCATACATGTGTTAGTATTTTGATCAAGTCATAATAACATTTTGGTAGTGTGCATCATTCATTGAACTATAGATTATTATTCTTGAACCCTAATATATTATGGAAGATCATAACATACAATGCCTACATATAAGCCATACTCAACATAGAAACTATCATCTCATACAACTGTATAAATAAAAATACTATTAAGGATATAAATGTAAGAAAAAACAACCATAACCTCTCACTTGATGTCTCAATAAAATCAAATTCCAAGAAAAAATAGAATTAAGTCAAACAAGTTAGGTTTCTAAGTCATGAGTAATCAAATAAAACCCAATGAGTGTTAGATTTTATCATTCAATAAAGCATTGTGTTAGGATCTTTAACTAAGAGAATAACAAGTACAACAATCAAACACAAGAGACAATGAACACAGTGTTTTTCCTCGGGGAAACCATAAATGGAGAAAACCCCACAACTTCCTCAGAGATAGAATTAGCACCAAAAGTAAAACCTTAAAACAGTAAGATGATATCCCGACAACAATAACCTCTTTCTTCCTAGCCCTAGTGTCTTCTTCTTCCTCACCTATGCACTACAACTGAGTGTGAGTGAGTGTGTACTAAATAGAGAGGCTAGCTCTCTATTTATACTAATTCCTGACATGAATAAACCCTACTAGGGTCGAATTATCTAGGAGAGTCTAATAACCCTAGTGCCCCAAAACTGCAGGGACTTTAACCCTTAGACAATAGGAGGGTTACCCACCTTGACTTGACATGACTTGTTTACATTATAGAAACTCTCGATAGGAGCATCAGGGCATGACATGAATCAAGTACATTACAAATACATCCCAGAATAAACATCAGGTTACAATACATAAGAAATACAAGTGAATACATTCCGAAGTTACATATACATCAATAGTCCCTCTTAACTAGGAAGGTATTCTCTCGACACAATTTTTCAGCACAAGTCTTCTTCTCTGTATCATCTGGGTCATCATCAATTTTTGGTCATCTTCATCTTCAAGTCATCTTCATCTGGATCTGGATCATCACAAGGTCATCATCACTTGATCTGGATCATCACTGCTGGATCTAGAACATCACTTGATCTGGATCATCTCAGAGACATCATAACTGGATCTGAATCATAGCTTGATCTGGATCATCACTGGGTCATCATCATATGTGTTATCTCATGATTCTTCTCGTCATAGGAAGTTCTATAGAGCTAGCCCTTTTTCATGCTGGTTGTAGGCCTACTTCCTTGTAGGTCTTTGGTAGCCCTTATATCTGAACCTAAGTCAAAATGGCCATCACTCACATCTAAACTTGACTCATCAGAAAGGAACAACACTTACATTTGACCTTGACTTGTTAGAAAGGCACTCAGTCCTAGACTGAGGGTCCCTGGTAACTGACCAGGTGCCTCCATTCAAAGAATGGCAGTAGCCCTTACATCTGACCTACTCGTCAGAATAGCCAGCACTCACATCTGAACTACTCATTAGAAAGGTGGTAGCACTTATATATGATCATGTAGGAACTAATCCTACATCAGAATGACCAACACTCACATCTGACCTACTCGTCAAAAAGGCGGTAGCCCTTACATCTGATCATGTAGGAACTAATCCTACAGTCACATCAGAATGACCAGCACTCACATCTGACCTAATTGCTAGAAATGTGGTATCCCTTATATCTAATCATGTAGAAAATAATCCTACATTAGAATGGCTAGCACTCACATCTGACCTATTCGTCAGAAAGGTAGTAGCCCTTACATCTGATCATGTAGGAACTAATCCTACAGTCACATCAGAATGGCCAGCACTCACATCTGACATGGAAGGAAGCAATCCTCTCACCATGATAGAATGGCGACAACCGTTATATCTGATCAAGTGGGAACACATCCCTCAATCACATCAAAATGGCCATGTGCTCACATATGATCATGTAAGACTACGTCTTACAATCGTATCAGAAAGGCCCTCAGTCCAAGACCAAGTATTCCTGGTAACTCAATAGGTAGCTCCATTCCAAGAATGGAAATAGCCCTTATATCTGATCATGTAGGAACCAGTCCTATAGTCATATCAGAATGGATCAGCGCTCATATCTGACATGGAAGGAACCAATCCTCTCACCATGATAGAATGGCTCAGCCCTTACATTTGACCTACTTGTCAAAATGGATTACAGACTCATCACTTCCCCTTGGAGGGAACCTCGATCTGGAGAAAACCAAGCTTCTCCCTGAAGTACTCAAACTTCACTCTGGCCAATGGCTTCATCAACACATCAACTATCTGATCGTTTGTCGCAACATACTGGAGCTTCACTGCTCCCCTCTGCACCATATCCCTGATATAGTGATACTTGATCTCAATATGCTTCGACTTGTCATGGAACACTGGGTTCTTCGACAACTTCACACAACTCTGGTTGTCACAATGTATACAAGTAGCATTGAACTGGAGATCAAATAAATCAGACAGTAGCTTCCTGAGCCATACTGCCACACAACTAGCTGAACAGGCTGCAACATACTCTGCTCCAGCTGTACTCAGTGGCACACAGGATTTCTTCCTACTGAACCAAGAGATCACACCTAATCCCATACTGAAGCAGCATCCTAAAGTTCTCTTCCTATCGATGGAACTTCCTACCCAATCTGAATCAACATAACCCTCCAGGTTAATCTTTTGATTTGCATCATACTTGAGCCCATAATCAACCAAACCTCTTAGGTATCTCATAATATGATTTACAACAATCAAGTGAACATGTCTCGGATCTGTCAAGAACTAGCTTAAGGTGTTCACAGCAAAGCAAATATGTGGTCTAGTGTTCATCAGGTACATTAAGGACCCAATCATCTGACGATACATCATGGCATCAACCACTTCTGATGAAGCATCACTCAATAGCTTCAGGTTCAATGCCATGGGTGTGGTCATGGCTTTACAATCCATCATCCTGAATCTCTTCAAGATCTCTATCGTATATTTCCCTTGTCCTAGGGAAATCCCATCTGCACTCTACCACACCTCCATGCCTAGAAAATAATGCATCATACCCAAGTCCTTCATTTCAAACTCGGCAACAATATTTCTCTTCGTATCAGCAATCAACCCATCCATACCTGTTACAAATAGATCTTCTACATACAGTAGGAGCATCACTGGGTTTCCATCTTCAACCTTGTAGTAAAGGTTGGAATCTGATTTACTCTTGGTAAAGCCCAAACTGGATAGAAAGCTGTCAATTCTGTCGTACCATGTCCTGGGTGCCTGTTTCAAACCATACAGGGCTTTCTTCAATCTACATACATGAGACTCCCTGTCATGTGTCTCAAAATCGAGTGGCTGCTCCACACACACTTCCTCTTTTACTACACCATTCAAGAAAGCAGTCTTGACATCCATTTGGTGTATCTTTCATTTCATCACTGTAGCAGAGCAAGTACTGATCTGATGGAAGTGTATCTGGCTATAGGTGCAAAAGTTTCTTCATAATCTATTCCTTCTTTCTGGGAGAAACCATGAGCAACAAATCTTTCTTTATATTTCTCTATTCTACCGTCTGCAGCATGCTTGATCTTGTAGATCCATTTGGAAGTTACAACTGACTTCCCTTCTGGTCTTGGGACAACATCCCAAACATCATTCTTCATGATCTATTGATACTCTTCAATCATAGCATCCTTCCATTCTTTCCGTACTACCGCTTCTTCGTAATTGGAAGGTTCTTTATCGATGAAAACACATAGTAATGCTACATACTCGGAGCAGGATCTGGTCCTCTTTCTTTCTCGATGATTCTCTTCTGGAGCCCCATATCTTTTCGCACCTTGGATAGCTTCTCATACCCAAGTAGCTTTCTTCTTATGAGGATTCTTCTCTGGAGGTGGATCTACAGGTCTTTTTGGTTCTTCAAATTCTCGATCTTCTTCTTGAGTTTCTTCATTCATGTTTGTATCATGAATTTTGGGTGCTTCTGCTTCTTCAGATTCTTCAATAGGTTTCTTTCTGGATTTGTTGTAAGTTATGTCTTCATCAAATGTCACATCCCTACTGATGTCAATCTTCTTGAATCCTGTGAAGTATATTATGTAAGCCTTTGAGTTTTCAGAGTATCCCACAAATATACCCTTCTTTCTTGAAGTATCTAGTTTTGTTCTCTTCTCTTTTGAAATGTGTATGTACACAGGACATCCGAATATTTTGAGATGGCTGACTTCTGGTTTCTTTCCGGAGAATACTTCTTTAGGAGTCTTGTTCTCGAGTACTCTATGTGGAGTATGGTTTTGTACATACACCGTTGTTTTGGCAGCTTCTGCCCAAAGATGCATAGGAAGATCTTGATCATGAAGCATAGCTCTTGTAGCTTCCATGATAGTTCTATTCTTCCTTTCTGCAATCCCATTCTGTTGTGGATTATATGGAGTGGACAACTCCCTCTTAATCCTTGAGTCTTTGTATAACTCTTTGAATTCATTTGATGTGAATTCTCCGCCATTATCTGATCGAAAGGTCTTGATCTTCTTTTCTGTGTGGTTCTCGATCAAGGCTTTGAATTCCTTGAACTTGCTGAATACTTCATCTTTGTTCTTTATGAAGTAAATCCATGTATTCCTAGAAAAGTCATCAATAAAAGAAACATAGTATACATACTCGCTTCGTGAACTTGATGACATTGGACCGCATACATCAGAGTGGATGATTTCCAAGATTCCTTTTGCTTTACTCTCGCTACTTGGAAATGTCTTCTTTGTGTTTTTTTTCCTTTCACACATCCTTTGCAAAACCCATCATGTTTTTCTTGAATTTTTGGAAGACCTTCAATAGCTTCGCTCGCAAGTGGTAGTGATCTGTAATGCACATGTGCAAGCCTTCTGTGCCAAAGTTCATTTGATTCTACTGTGTCATGGACCAAGGCTTGTTCTGGATGGCCCTTCAATTTGTATAGACCTCCTTCTTGTTCCCCAATCACTACTGCATCATTAATAGTCTTTCCTTTTGGCCACATGATAACTTGACCATCTATAAATGCAACCCTAATGCCTTTTGCATCTAATGCAGATATGGAGATAAGGTTCTTCTTGAGTCTTGGTACAAACAATACATCTTGCATCTTCATAGAATTTCCAGAGTCTAGATTATAGGAGGATTCCACACTACCTTTTATTGGATATTGGTAGTCAGCTCCAAGCTTCACCTTATGAGGTGATTCATGTTCTGAAAGTTTCACAAAGGAATCTTTGAATCCTATTATTTTTTTGGAAGACCCACTATCTATAATCCAATCATTGCTTCTATAAGTAATGTTTCCTGTAAGAGAAGAAATAAAAACATATTCTTCATCACTTGAAGAGTCTTCACTTTCATATCTGGTTCTCTTCTTGGATGGTTCATCATCCTTTGCAGCATGAGCATGATGTCTTCTCTTGTTGCTCTTTTTCTTATTTTGTCTTTTAGGACAATATTTTGCAAAGTGTCCTACTTCATTGCATGTGTAACATCTGTTTCTAGAAAAATATTTTCTAGGGTTATTTTTATAGAAATTCTTACCTCTGGAGTGATGAGAACTTCTTTTTATTTTCTTAGAATGAACTGTGAGGGCTTGATCTTCACTTCCCATCTTTTCTTCTCAAGCTGCTCTCCGAGCTTCTTCTTGAGAGCATTCTTCCCATAGTCTTCTGAACATGACTAACTTCTTTCTAGCACATATACCTTGAATAAAGGAGTCCCATGATCTAGGGAGACCATTCAAGGTGTTCATCACAATATCTGCATTCTCTACTTCTTCATCTACTACCTCCATCTATTCCTTGATCTGAGAGACCCTTGTAAAGTAAGACTAGATGGTCTCAGCATTCTGGAATCTTTACATTCTTTAGTTGGTTTCTTAGAGTCATCTTCCAGTTTATGTTCTTCCCTTCAAACAATTTGGTTAAGGCATCAAACATAGCTTTAGGTGTCTTTAGGGAGGACACCTGTGGTATAAGGTGATCCTTGATTGAATCAACAATGATCCTCTTTGCCATAACCATCTTCTTTTTGTGTAAGGCCTTATCCTCATCTCCCTCTGGAACTGGAACCTCCTCATTGATATAGGAGTCCAACTCATTTTCTTCTAGGACCAGGGAGATCCTATACTTCCAAGCTCGAAAGTTATTAGCTCCCTCAAGCTTTTCATCAAGCTTGGTATGATGAAACATCTTAACTAAGAACCTCAAATGGAAATACAAAAGATTTAGATCTTACCAGTTCAAGATGTCGGATCTGGATTTGGAGCTGAAATTCTGCAGTGCTAGTTTAGGAGCAGATTAGGGTTTTCCTTTTCTAGAGTTCTGTCCAACCAAATGATTTGATATTAATCTCTAACTTCAATCTTGAGGAGCAGATCAATCCAGGCCTGACCTCACTGAAAAATTCCTCTTCTGTGGAAAGCCCTAATTTTTGGTAGTAGTGTTGGGTCCAAAACTGAAAAACCTCAGAATTGGATTTTGCTTCGATAGAAAGATGCACCCTAAGGAGGAGAGTTATTCCAACCTTATTTTGCTCAAAATCTATGGAGAGAGATCCACAAAGTAGGAATCCCTAGTTCCCGTAGCTGCACAGTGTCTTCTTCTCAGGTTAGCTCTGATACCATGTTAGATTTTATCATTCAAGCTAGCATTATGTTAGGATATTTAACTAAGAGAATAACAAGTACCACAATCAAACACAAGAGATAATGAAAACAGTGTTTTTCCTTGGGTAAAGCATAAATGGAGAAAACCCCTCAACTTCCTCAGAGATAGAATCAACACCAAAAGTAAAACCCGAAAATAGTAAGATGATCTCCTGACAGCAGCAACCTCTTTCTTCCTAGCCCCAGTGTCTTCTTCCTCCTCAACTATGCGCTACAACTAAGTGTGAGTGAGTGTGTACTAAATAGAGAGGTTATCTCTCTATTTATACTAATTCTCGACATTACTAAACCCTACCAGGGCCGACTTCTCTAGGAGAGTCTAATAACCCTACTGCCCCGAAACTACGGGGAATTTAACCCTTAGACAATAAGAGGGTTACCCACCTTGACTTGACATGAATTGTTTACATTATAGAAACTCCCGATAGGAACATCGGGGCATGACATGACTCAAGTACATTACAAATACATCCCAGAATAAACATCGGGTTACAATACATAAGAAATACAAGTGAATACATTCCGAAGTTACATATTCATCAACAATGAGCTGGTATTAAACTACAAAAGTTGAAGTTATTCAACAACAACCTAAGGCATCTTAACTGTCTAGGCCAAGCTTACTTAAGGAAAATCATGTAAGGCATTGCATACTTGCACCCTTAAAAAAATTGTACTGAAGTTATAGTCATTATAATTAAAAACTCGATCTCAATGCATAGTATGTGCGTCTTCCTTAGTTGTAAATCCCAACATCACAAGGGCATATTCGTAAAAAAAACACTTTTGAACTCATCAGAACTACCATAAGGTGATCCAAAAGGGTATTTTATTATCCATCATAAAATAACACCTTCCCTAACATCCTAGAATCCTACTGGGTTTCATAACTTCCATTAACAACCAATCATTTTCTATATTGTAAGTTTGTCGCTACAAGCATATTGTTAATCTCATATCATATATTCATCAAGTGAAATCAATACATAATATCATCAAATTATATTCCATTTCATTAAGTCAATTTTCTTTTATTATGACTCAATTATCCAAAGGATCATGTATCATCCATTAATAGAACATAATTAAGCTAGTGGAATTCTTAAATAGTAGTATTTAAGCTTTGTCATTAATTCAATATCTATAAATGTAGTCAACACCATTCCAATATACGATTATGATAACTAGTTATAGATCCCAACACATATATTCAAGTCTCATATGACTAAATAACACTAGCCCATCCATTCTTCATTATTCAAGCATCATTCACTGACCCACAATTTAGGCTAACATCAGCATTCATAATCGATCCCGTCTTTCTGAGAGAATCCTCTAGCCACAAACCTTGCTTTGTAATTTTCAATACTTCCATCCACAGCATGTTTTATCTTGTAGTTCCATTTTGAAGATACCACACTCTTGTTTTCTGGTTTGGGAACAATATTCGACTGGTATTCTTCTGTCATTGCTTCAACCCATTCTTTATTCTGTGCAACTTCCTCATAGCTGGTGAATTCTTGATCTACAAGGTCACACATCAAATCTACATAACTAGAATATGGATTTGATATTTCGCTGGTTCTTGTGGAGCCTTCTAGTGTTCCATATCTTTCTGCTTCTTGTATGATTTCTCTTACCCAAGTAGGTTTTCCCTTTCTATAGATATCCATAGTAGGGGGCTCCTGAGGCTCTAGCATGTCATGATATTTTGATGCTACTATTTCAAGAGTTGGTTCAGCTTCTGTCCTTCTAGAAGGTACATATTCTTCATGTACTTCTTCAAGATGACACCTTCTAGAGTTCTTAAGAGCTTTGTCTTCATCGAATGTTACATCCCTACTAATCTCAATATGATGGAATCCTGAAATGTATATCCTGAAGGATTTGAAGACTTCACAGTATCCTACAAATATTCCCTTCTTACCAGAAGGATCCAATTTGGTTCTCTTCTCTTTCGGAATATGTACATATACTGGACAACCAAATATCTTGAGATGGCTTACTTCAGGTTTCTTTTCGGTATACATTTATTCAGGAGTATTGAATCCAAGAGCACTGCGAGATAATCTATTTTGCACATATATAGTTGTTATTGCAGCTTCAACCCATAGGTGCATAGGCAGGTCTTGTTCATGAATCATGGTATTCACTGCTTCCATGATAGTTCTATTCTTTCTTTCTGCAACACCATTTTGTTATGGATTATAGGGAGTGGTTAGTTCCCTCTTGATTCTTTCCTCCTTACATAATGCTTCAAATTCCTTTGAAGTGTATTCTCCACCATTATTTGATCTGTGTCTTGATTCTCTTTTCTAACTGGTTCTCTATCAAGGCTTTGAATTCCTTGAATTTCCTGAACACTTCACTTTTATTCTTCAAAAAGTATATCCAAGTATTTCAAATAATCATCAATAAATGTGACATAGTATTCATATCCACTCAAGGATATGGAGGGAATAGGACCATATACATCAAAATGGATTAGTTCCAATGTACCTTTAGTCTTTGTGTCACTTTTAGGAAAGGGATTCTTGATGTTATTTCCTTGTGCACATCCCTTGCAGGTTCCCTCATGTTCGATCTTCAGATATGGTAGCCCTGTTACCACCTTTCTCACATATGGAAATGCTTTGTAGTTGATGTGAGCAAGTCTCCTATGCCACAGTTCACTTGAGCTGATAGTCTCATGGACAAGGGCTGTCTCTGGATGTACTTTGAGCTTGTACAATCGTCCTTCTTCTTCTCTAATAACTACATCATCTTCAAGTGTCTTCCCTTTGGGCCACATAAGTACTTGTCTATCTATAAAAGCAACTCTATATCCTTTCTTATCTAGTTTTGAGATGGAGAGTAGGTTCTTTTCAAACCTGGTACATACAATACTTCCTTCATCTTCATGGAGGTCCCAGAGTCAAACTTGTAGCTTGATTCACGAATACCTTTGATGGGATATTTATAGTCATCTCCCAATGATACCTTCTAGGGGGAGTTCTTCTCTTCAAGTTTTGACAGAGTTGTTTTCTTTCCTGTCATGTGCTTGGAGGAACCACTATCAATAAGACATGTATCTTCTCCAGTTGTTACAGACCCAAAGAGTGCAGAGAATAACACATATTCTTATACATCTTCACCTCTAGTTCTCTTTCTAGGTCTTTTTTCATCCTCATCTTCAGCTAGATGAGCATGATACCTTTTCTTATTGTTGTTCTTTGATGATGGACATTCTCTAGCAAGATGTCCTATCTTAGGACAGTTGTAAAATTGATACTTTGAGTAATCCTTCTTCTTCTTCTTATGGAATTTATTCTTTGAAGGATTATGATTACTCCTATTGAATTTTGATTGATTTTTTCCTTTAGTATGGGTAGATAGATCCTGATTATGTTCTCTGAGAAGAGCTTCTCTATTGGCTACTCTAGCTTCTTCTTGTATGCAATCTTCCCATACTATGTCAAACTTCATACTTTGTTTTCTGGCACACAGAGTTTGGATGAATGAGTCCCAAGGTTTTGGTGAGGCCATTGAGAGCAGTCATAACCAATTCATATTCATCAAGGGTATCTATAATAGCACTTAGCTTCTCTTTGATCTGGGATACCCTTGTGAAGTAATCTTGAATAGATTCTCCTTTGCTCATCTTAGTGCCCTTCAATTGAGCTCTTAGATTCATCTTTCTTTTGATGTTCTTTCCTTCATACATTCTAGAAAGTGAATCATACATTTGCTTAGGTGTCTTCTTAGATAACACTTGAGGGATCAAGTGATAATTAATGGAATCAACAATGATCGCCATTTCCTTAATTAGGTCTTGTTCATGCTTCTCCTTAGCTTCAACTTCTTCAGGTTCTGCATTCTCATCCTTGATGTACTTATCAAGACCATTCTCTTTTAGAATGAGGCCAATCCTATACTTTCAAGTCGGGAAGTTTTCTAGGCCTTCCAATTTTTCCTCAAGCTTAGTGCTTGGGGCCATCTTGTCCATTAAGTCACTCAAAAATGAAATTTATCAAAACATGAGATTTCCCTTACCAGTAGATGCAATTGGAGAAGGTGATTTGGTTGATCCAACTACTTTTTGGAGATCCCCAATCTCTAGTATTCAAATCCTACTTGTGAGGTTGCAGCACTACAGAATTTATGGTTCTATTTCACTGCAATTTTTTGGTTCACTGCCAAAATACGGTTTGGATTTCCCAAAGATACAACCACCCAAAAACTTCGATCTAGGGATCAATAGATGTGCTCTTGGAGGGCGCAACTTTCTATGCAAGCAGATGTTCAAAACTCCAACTTTTGTAGAAACCCTAATTTATTTCAGAGAGGAAGGAGGGAGAATTTCACCTTGTGAAAGCTTCTCTAATCAGGTTAGCTCTGATACCATGCTAGTATTAAATATGCTAGACTAGATTCAATAGTATTCAATTCAAAATCATAGTAGTAGCATATCAAAAATCACTGAAAGAAACACAATCACAAGATAGACACAATATTTATCTTGGGAAACCCTCAAGGGGAAGAAAACCCAGCAAAAATTCCTCTGTATAAGATGTATAAAAGACAACCCCAAAAATAGGTGTTATCCTCCTTCTGCTCTGTCTGTCTGTCTCTCTCCTATGCACTACACGAGTGAGTGAGTTTGTGTTCAAATAAGAAACACATATCCTCTATTTATACACAATGAGTCAACTGAATTTTACAATAGACAAGTCGGCCCCACTAAACTGTCTGGGCCAACTTCACCAAGGAAGACTCAAAACAGTATATTATATTATTTATTAGAGTACTAAAGAACTAACACAAGAGGAGGCTTTACCTCATAAATATATGATGACGAAATATAATAGTAACACCCCATGAGAGGAATAATAACATATCCCTTGGGTTACATCAGTAAAATACATTTAGAATATCCTTTGAAGTTACAATATTTCAACAATCCCCCTTAATGAGAAGGTTATTCTACTGACAACATCATCACAGACTATAGGAGAATAGAGAGACAATTACAAAAATACATCGAGGTAATACATATATACATCACAAGAAGTTTTTGACAATCAGTAACTGGAATAGTTACTCTTCATCTTCTACATCACATGATCACTTGATCCTTTTTGCAAAAATGCTTCAATCTTTCGATCCTTTGTAGAAACACTTCGATCTTCTCTATCCTTTACAGCAGCACTTCGATCTTCTTGATCCTTTGTAGCAGCACATCGATCTTCTCAATCCTTTGCAGCAACACTTCAATCTTCTCAATCCTTTACAACAACACTTTGATCTTCTGTAATAGCCTTCTAATCTTCTTGATCCCTTGTAGCAGCACTTTGATCCTTTCGATCCTTTTTTAGGAGCACTTCAATCCTTTTGATCCTTTGCAGTAGAACTTTGATCCTTCTTGATCCTTTCCAGCCGCACTTCAATCTACTTGACCCTTCGTTACTTTACTTCGATCTACTTGATCCTTCGCTGCCATGCTACCTACAGTACACATGATTTATTTGTGGGATGATCAATCCTAATCACTTTAGGACATAATTCCAAGGACGATGCAATCCTCCATCAACATGATCCATGAAATCAATCATTTGAATCATCTACAACTAAATGTAGATCTCAAATTCACCCAATGCTGGCCCTATCGTCCATGAGGACTCATCATATACCATCCATACCAAACATGGTAGGACCACTCCCAAGTTATTTTTATACTATGGTATCTACACTTGCGTGTAGGCATACTCTTCCAAGCAACAGTATTGTTTGCAGAGTAGATCTCGACTGCATACACAATGTTGGTCCATCATAGAATATCCATACCACACAGGTTAGGACCACTCCCAAGTCAGTGTTATACTACGACGTCCATGAGGACTCATCATAGATCATCCATACAACTGAGGTTAGGACCACTCCCAAGTGAGTGTTATTCTATGGAATATACATATGAATGTAGGCATACTCTCCATACAGGAGTATAGTATGCAAGGCAGATCTCGACTACATACACACTATCAATCCTGTCGACTATGAGGACTCATCGTAGAGAATCCAGAACACTGAGATTAGGACCACTCTTGAGCAAGTGTTTAATATACGGTATTCACAACTGAATGTGAGTACTCTCCATGTGGGAGTAACATCTTGCAGGGTCATCCTTTAACTAGTAAGGACAACTCTCATGCAAAGAGTGTTATACCTATCATCCTCAAGAGAGGAAACTATTGTCCAGAAATAAACATCATACCATCATCATTGTCATCCATCATCGATGTCATTCTCATCATTACTCCCCATTTCCTAGGAATTTTCATATTATCAACCTACTACCCCTTTTCCCGAGGAGGGTTCATGTCTTCGACCTGATCTTCCTTTTAGAAGAAGGTCCATTCCTTCATCATTTGTAGTCCCATCACTTTTCCTCCTTGTGAGGAAATTCATTTCGAGCTACACCAAGCTTGTCATGGAAGTATTCAAACTTCACTCGAGATAGAGGCTTGGTCAGTACATCAACAACTTGCTCACCAGTACTCACATACTGGAGCTTGACGGCTCCCTTCTGTACCATATCCCTTATATAAAAATATCGGATCTTTATATGCTTTGATTTGTCATGGAACATTGGATTTTCTGTCATCTTTATACAACTCTAATTGCCACAAAAAATTATTGTGGTTTCCACCTCCATGTCAAATATTCCTGACATCAACTTTTGAATCCATATCGCTTCACAACAAGCGGAGAAAGATGCAATGTACTCTACTTCAACCGTACTGAGAGAA
Source organism: Pseudotsuga menziesii (assembly GCA_001517045.1). Taxonomy (NCBI): domain Eukaryota; kingdom Viridiplantae; phylum Streptophyta; class Pinopsida; order Pinales; family Pinaceae; genus Pseudotsuga; species Pseudotsuga menziesii. The sequence goes on along the minus strand of LPNX010503391.1, from coordinate 102,874 downwards.
ATTCTAGACTATTGCTTACTAAACCATGAGATCATGGCGGATTCCAAAAAATAACATCCACCTAAGGTGCTCTTTCTGTTTGTGGCACTTCCTTCCTAATTTGAATCTGTATATGCATACAAATTGTAGTCATGATCTCTCTCATAGTATAGTCCCAGATCAATTGTACCTTTTAGGTACCTCATCACATGCTTTGCAACTATCAAGTGAACCCATCTAGGTTTAACTAGATACTGACTCAAGGTGTTCACAACAAAGAATATATCTAGCCTTGTATTCGTCAGATACATTAATGACCCAACAATATGTCTATAGTGAGTCATGTCCATTAGCTCGGATGTCTCATCAGACAACAACTTTATGTTGGTGTCCATGGGTGTGGCCATGGATTTACAATCCAACATATCAAATATTTTCAATATTTCTACTACATACTTTCCATGATTCAAAAAGATTCCTTCTGGGCTATGCCACACTTACAGCCCTAGGAAATAATGCATTAATCTAGGATATTTCATCTCGAATTATTCACCTATATTCTTCTTACAATACTTAATATGTTTCTCATTTCCAGTCAAAAAATAGATCATCCACATACAACAATCATTATGACTGGTTCATCATCCATAATATTCATATAAAGATTAGGATCAACATTACTATTGGTAAAGCCCATGCTTGTCAAGAAGCTATCTATTCTGCCATACCAAGATCTAGCATCTTGCTTCAGTCCATACAGATCCTTTTTCAACTTGCATCATGAGTCGCTCTGTCTTCAACTTCAAATCCGTATGGTTGTTCGATGTAAACCTATTCCTCAATCACACCATTAAGGAAGGCTGTATTTACATCCATTTGGTGTAATTCCCATTTCATCATGGAAGAAAGTGCCATGATAGTTATAATGTAAGTGTACCTTACTACTGGAGAAAATGTCTCTTCATAATTGATCCCCTCTTTCTGAGAGAATCCTCTAGCCACAAATATTTCTTTTTACTTTTCAATACTTCCATCTGTAGCATGTTTTATCTTGTAGATCCATTTCAAAGATACCACACTCTTTTTTTTTGGTTTGGGAACAATATACGACTGGTATTCTTCCGTCATTGCTTCAACCCATTCTTTATTCTATGCAGCTTCCTCATAGCTGGTGGGTTCTTGATCTACAAGGTCACACATCAAAGCTACATAACTAGAATATGGCCTTGATCTTTTGCTAGTTCTTGTGGAGCCTTCTAGTGCTCCATATATTTATGCTTCTTATATGATTTCTCTTACCCAAGTAGCTTTTCTCTTTCAAGAGATATCCATAGTAGGGGGCTCCTAAGGCTCTAGCATGTCATGATCTTATGATGCCACTATTTTAGGAGTTGGTTCAGCTTCTGTCCTTCTAGGAGGTACATCTTCTTCATGTACTTCTTCAAGATGACACCTTCTATATTTCTTAAGAGCTGTCTCTTCATCAAATGTTACATTCCTACTAATATCGATATGATGGAATCCTGAAATGTATATCCTTAAGGATTTGAATACTTCACAGTATCCTACAAATATTCCCTTCTTACCGTAAGGATCCAATTTGGTTCTCTTCTCTTTCAGAATATGTACATATGCTGGACAACCAAATATCTTGAGATGGCTTACTTCAGGTTTCTTTCCGATATAAATTTCTTCAGGAGCCTTGAATCCAAGAGCACTGTGAGATAATATATTTTGCACATATACGACTATTCTTGTAGCTTCATCCCATAGGTACATAGGGAGGTCTTGGTCATGAATCATGGTCTTCACTACTTCCATGATAATTCTATTATTTCTTTCCGAAAACCATTTTGTTGGCGATTATAGGGAGTGTTTAGTTCCCTCTTGATTCCTGCCTCCTTACAAAATGCTTCAAATTACTTTGAAGTGTATTCTCCGCCATTATCTGATCTCAGTGTCTTGATTGTCTTTTCTAACTGGTTTTCTATCAAGGCTTTGAATTCCTTGAATTTCCTAAACACTTCACTTTTATTCTTCAAAAATTATATTCAAGTATTTCAAATAATCATAAATAAATGTGACATAGTATTCATATCCACTCAAGGATATGGAAGGAATATGGCCACATACATCAGAATGGATTAGTTCCAACGTACCTTTAGTCTTTGTGTCACTTTTCAAAAAGTGATTCTTGATGTTCTTTCCCTGTCTACATCCCTTGTAGGTTCCCTCATGTTCGATATTCAGATCTGGTAACCCTATTACCACCTTGTTCACATAGGGAAATGCTTTGTAGTTGATGTGAGCAAGTCTCCTATGCCACAGTTCACTTAAGCTGATAGTCTCATGGACAAGGGTTGTCTCTGGATGTCGTTTGAGCTTGTACAGTCCTCCTCCTTCTTCTCTAATGACTACATCATCTTCAAGTGTCTTCCCTCTATACCACATAAGTACTTTTCCATCTATAAAAGCAACTCTATGTCCTTTATTATGTAGAGTTGAGATGGAGATTAGGTTCTTTTCCAAACCTTGTACATATAGTACTTCCTTCATCTTCATGGAGGTCCTAGAGTCAAGCTTGTGGCTTGATTTACCAATACCTTTGATGGGATATTGATAGTCATCTACCAATGATACCTTATGGGGAGAGTTCTCCTCTTCAAGTTTTGACAGATTTGTTTTCTTTCCTATCATGTGCTTGGAGGAACCACTATCAATAAGCAATGTATCTTCTCTAGGTGAGCATGATGCCTTTCATTGTTGTTGTTCTTTGATGATGGACATTCTCTAGCAAGATGTCCTATCTTATGACAGTTGTAGCATCGATACTTTGAGTAGTACTTCTTCTTCTTCTTCTGGAATTTCTTCTTTGAAGGCTTATGTTTACTCCTCTTGAATTTTGATTGATTTCTTCCTTTAGTATGGGTAGCTAGATCCTGATCATCTTCTCTAAGAAGAGATTCTCTATTGGCTGCTCTAGCTTCTTCTTGTATGCAATCTTCCCATACTATGTCAAACTTCATACTTTGTTTTCTGGCACACAGAGTTTGGAAGAATGAGTCCCAAGGTCTAGTGAGGCCATTGAGAACAATCATAACTAATTCATCCTCATCAAGGGTATCTCCACTATCACTTAGCTTCTGTTTGATCTGGGAGACCCTTGTGAAGTAATCTAGAATAGATTCTCCTTTGCTCATCTTGGTGCCCTTCAATTGAGCTCTCAGATTCATCTTTCTTTTTATTTTATTTCTTTCATACATTGTGGAAAGTGCATCATACATTTTCTTAAGTTTCTTCTTAGATCACACCCGAGGGATCAAGTGATCCTTAATGGAATCAACAATGATCCTTATTTCCTTGATTAGGTATTATTCATGCTTTTCCTTAGCTTTGGTTTCTGCATTCTCATCCTTGATGTACTTCTCAAGACCATTCTCTTTTAGAATGAGGCTAATCCTATACTTCCAAGCCAGGAATTTTTCTAGGCCTTCCAATTTGTCCTCAATCTTAGTGCTTGGGGCCATCTTGTCCAGTAAGTCACTTAAAAATGAAATTTATCAAAACAAGAGATTATCCTTACCAGTAGATGCGCTTGGAGGAGGTGAGTTGGTTGATCCAACTTCTTTATGGAGATCCCTAATCTCCACTCTTCAAATCCAACTTATGAGGTTGCAACACTGCATAATTTTTGGTTTTTTTTCACTAGAGTTTTTTGGTTCACTGCCAAACTAGGGTTTGGCTTTCCCAGAGATACAACCACCCAAAAAATTCGATCTAGGGCTTGATATATGCGCTCTAGGAGTGCGCAACTTTATATGCAAGTAGATATTCAAAAATCCAACTTTTGTAGAAACCCTAATTTCTTCCGAAGAGAGAGGACAGAGAATTTCACCTTGTGAAATCTGCTCTAATCAGGATAGATCTGATACCATGCTAATATTTCATATGCTAGAGTCAATAAATTATTATTCATTTCAAAATCACAACAGCAGCATATCAAAAATCACTAATAGAAACAAAATCACAAAATAGACAGAACATTTATCTTGGGAAACCCTCAAGGGGAAGAAAACCCAACAAAAATTCCTTTGTATAAGATGTATAAAAGACAACCCCAAAAATAGGTGTTCTCCTCCTTCTGTTCCGTCTCGCTCTCTCTCCTATGCACTACACAAGTGAGTGAGTTTGTGTTCAAATAAGAACCACATCTCCTCTATTTATACACAATGAGTCAACTGACTTTTACACTAGACAAGTCAGCCCCACTAAAATTTCTGGGTCGACTTCAGCTAGGAAGACTCAAAACAGTATATTATATTATTTATTAGGGTACTAAAGTCCCGAAACAAGAGGAGGATTTACCTCATGACTCTATGATGACCAAATACAATAGTAACACCCCGTCGAAGGAATAATAACATCTCCCTTGGGTGACATCAGTAAAATACATTTATAATATCCTTTGAAGTTACAATATTTCAACGCCCCCCCTTAACGATAAGGTTATTCTACTGACAACATCATCACATACTATAGGATAATAGAGAGACAATTACAACAATACATTGAGGTAATACATATATACGTCACAAGAAGTTTTTCACAATCAGTAACTGGAACAATTACTCTTCATCTTCTGCATCACATGATCACTTGATCCTTTTTGCAGCAATGCTTCGATCTTTCAATCCTTTGCATCAACACTTCGATCTTCTCGATCCTTTGCAACAACACTTTGATCTTCTCGATCCTTCACAATAGCACTTTGATCTTCTCGATCCTTTGCAGCATCACTTCGATCTTCTCGATCCTTTGCAGCAACACTTTGATCTTCTGCAGTAGCCTTCTGATCTTCTCGATCCCTTGTAGTATCACTTTGATCCTTTCGATCCTTTTGCAGCAGCACTTTGATCCTTTCAATCCTTTGCAGCAGAACTTTGATCCTTATTGATTCTTTCTAGCTGCACTTCGATCTACTTGACCCTTCGTTGCTGTATTTCGATCTACTTGATCCTTCGCCGCCATGCTACCTACAGTACACATGATCTATTTGTAGGACTATCAATCCTAATCACTTTAGGACATAATTCCAAGGAAAATGCAATCCTCCATTGGCATGATCCATGAAATCGATCAGCTGAATCATCTACAACTAAATGTAGATCACGACCACACCCAGTTCCATCCCTATTGTCTATGAGGACTCATCGTATCCCATCCATACCACACAGGTTAGGACCACTCCCAAGTCAGTGTTATACTACACTATCTACAATTTCTTGTAGGAATACTCTTCCAAGCAAGAGTATTGTCTGCAGAGTAGATATGGACAACATACACAATGTCTGCCCATCGTAGAATATCCATTTGAGCAACCGAATCTGGTTGTCCGTTAGTCGAATCTGACTATCATTGTAATAATAAATATGAATAGTAAATAATATATTAGACGATGGGTAAAATGTACAATAAGCTTGCCTTTTATAGGCTTGAGCGTGAAGGGTTACACCCTTTCATATAATTAACTAATCTGTTTTAATAATTTATTTTATATTCGTTACATTGCCACTCCCTTTAAGGAAGCTTTGTCCTCAACGCTTAGATTATTGTTGTCGTCTTTTCATTTTTCTTTGTGTTGAAACAACGTCATGACTACCTTGATGTCTTTTGTTTTAGAGCTTGTATTAGGTATGTGTTTGTTCTTTACACCATAGTTTGTCAATTTCCTTTTATTTGTTACTTGAATTTGTACTCCATTCTGTTTATTATTGTTGTCCCGTTTTCCATGGACATGAATATGAGGAACATTTTTGTGACTGACCATATCAAAATTTGTTTTAGAAATCGGTTGTCCCACGATACTTAGGATGTCATCATGTAATGTTTTCCTTTTATTATCTTTATGATTTATCTTGAGAAGTGGCGTCTCTTGAGGCTTCTCACACTCAAAGTCACCAGGTAGTGTTACATTTAGGTTTCTCGAGGGTGGTAAAATAGTTAAGGTAGATGATGAATATATGATATTTGATTTGTCTGACTTGGATTCCTTGGCATACTGTAGGATACATATATTTTCATTGTATGGATCGTCTTTATTATCAAAGATATTGGCTTGAATCCCTTTATGATCTTGGTCGAGCTCATCTTTATCAACTATATTATTGGTATTTTGGTCATTCCTAAGATAGTTTGTCTCCTTGTCTTGTTTATTGTCTTGATCGACTTGGTTTCTCTCATTTTTGTTGAAATACTGGTCCAACATATTTGAGCCGCTGATATGGTTTGTACCAAACCTTAGTTTTTGTAACATTCCTATCATTGTATTCTGGTTCTGTGTCATGGTTTGCATGTTCTGTGTTAAGGTGTTTATGTTTTGCGTTATGGTACTCATTATGTCATCCGTGTTTTTTTGTTTTTCGTTTAGGATGTCAAGTTTGTCATTGAGCCTCCTTTCTAGTACCAAAACAAGATCATTTT
>LPNX010503391.1:40307-95811 GCA_001517045.1 Pseudotsuga menziesii | reverse complement strand
GTACAATAAGCTTGCCTTTTATAGGCTTGAGCGTGAAGGGTTACACCCTTTCATATAATTAACTAATCTATTTTAATAATTTATTTTATATTCGTTACATCCATACCACACAGGTTAGGACCACTCCCAAGTCAATGTTATACTATGATGTGCATGAGGACTCATCATAGAGAATCCATACCACTGATATTGGGACCACTCCCAAGTGAGTTTTATTCTATGGAATCTACATATGAATGTAGGCATACTATCCATACAATAGTATAGTCTGCAAGGAAGATCTCGACTGCATACACAATGTCAGTTATGTTCTCCATGAGGACTCATCGTAGAGCATCTAGACCACTGAGGTTAGGACCACTCTTGAGTGAGTGTTTAATCTATAGTATTCACAATTGAATGTGAGTACTCTCCATGTGGGAGAAACATCTTACAGGGTCATCTTTTAAATAGTAAGGACCACTCTCATGCATAGATTTTTATACCTTCCATCCTTAAGAGAGGATACTATCGTCCAAAAATAAATGTCACACCATCATTACTGTCATCCATCATTGATTTCATTCACATCATTACTCCCCCTTTCCTGGGAAGTTTCATATTATCAACCTACTCCTTCTTTGTCTGAGAAGGGTTCATGTCTTCGATTTGATCTTCCTTTTCAAAGAAGGTCAATTCCTTCATCATTTATAGTCCCATCACTTTTCCTCCTTGTGAGGAAAGTCCTTTCGAGCTACACCAAGCTTGTTACAGAAGTATTCGAACTTCACTCGAGATAGAGGCTTGGTCAATACATCAGCAACTTCCTCATCGATACTCACATACTGGAGCTTGATGGCTCCCTTTTGTACCATATCCCTTATATAAAAATATCGGATTTCTATATGCTTCAATTTTTCATGGAACATCGGATTTTTTGTCATCTTTATACAACTCTATTTGTCACAGAAATTTACAGTGGTGTCCACCTCCATGTCAAATATTCCTGACATTAGCTTATGAATCCATATCGCTTCACAACAAGTGGAGTAAACTGCAATGTACTCTGCTTCAACCGTATTGAGAGCAACACTGGATTGTTTCTTACTAAACCATGAGATCATGGCAGATCCCAAACAATAACATCGACCTGAGGTGCTCTTTCTATCTTTGACACTTCTTTCCCAATATGAATCCGTATACCCATACAAACTATAGTCATGATATCTCCCATAGTACAGTCCCAGATCAATTGTACCTTTTAGGTACCTCATCACATGCTTTGAAACTATCAAGTGAACCTGTCTAGGTTTATCTAGATACCGATTCAAGGTGTTCACAAAAAAAAATATATCTAGCCTTGTTTTTGTTAAATACATTAATGACCCAATAATATGTCTATAGTGAGTCATGTCCACTCTCTCGAATGTCTCATCAGACAACAACTTTAATCTGGTGTCCATGGGTGTGGCCATGGATTTAAAATCCAACATATCAAATCTTTTCAATATTTCTATTGCATACTTTCCTTGATTCAAAAAGATTCCTTCTGGGATCTGCCACACTTCCAGCCCTAGGAAATAATGTATTAATCCAATATCTTTCATCTCAAATTATTCAGCTAGCTTCTTCTTGCAATCCTTAATATGTTTCTCATTTCCAGTGAGAAATAGATCATCCACATACAACAATAGTATGGCTGGTTCATCATCCATAATCTTCATATAAAGAATAGGATCAACTTTACTCTTGGTAAATCCCATGCTTTTCAAGAAGCTATTTATTCTACCATACCAAGCCCTAGGAGCTTGCTTTAGTCCATACAGAGCCTTTTTCAACTTGCATACATGAGTCACTTTGTATTTGAATTCAAATCCTTGTGGCTGTTCGATGTAAACCTCTTCCTTAATCACACCATTAAGGATGGATGTCTTTACATCCATTTGGTGTAAGTTTTATTTCATCATGGAAGTAAGTGCCATGATAATTCTGATGGAAGTGTACCTTTCTACTGGAGCAAATGTCTCTTCATAATCGATCCCCTCTTTCTGAGAGAATCATCTAGCCACAAATCTTACTTTGTACTTTTCAATAATTCCATCCGCATCATGTTTTATTTGTAGATCCATTTCGAAGATACCACACTCTTGTTTTCTGATTTGGGAACAATATTCATCTGGTATTCTTTCATCATTGCTTCAACCCATTTTTTCTTATGTGTAGATTCCTCATAGCTGGCGGGTTCTTGGTCTACATGGTCACAGTTCAAAGCTACATAACTGGAATATGGCTTTGATCTTTTGATGGTTCTTGTGGATCCTTCTAGTGCTCCATATATTTATTCTTCTTGTATGATTTCTCTTCCCTAAGTAGTTTTTCTCTTTTGAGAGATATCCATAGTAGGGGGCTCCTGAGGCTCTAGCATGTCATGATATTCTGATGCTAATATTTCAGGAGATGGTTCAGCTTCTGTCCTTCTAGGAGGTACATCTTCTTCATGTACTTCTTCAAGCTGACACCTTCTAGATTTCTTAAGAGTTGCCTCTTCATCAAATGTTACATCACTACTAATCTTGATATGATGGAATCCTGAAAGGTATATCCTGAAGTCTTTGAAGACTTCACAGTATCCTACAAATATTCCCTTCTTACCAGAAGGATCCAATTTGCTTCTCTTCTCTTTCAGAATATGTACATATACTGGACAACCAAATATCTTGAGATGGCTTACTTCAGGTTTCTTTCCTGTATACATTTCTTCAGGAGTCTTAAATCCAAGAGCACTGTGAGATAATCTATTTTGCACATATACAGTTGTTCTTGCAGCTTTAGCCCATAGGTGCACAGAGAGGTCTTGGTCATGAATCATGGTCTTAATTGTTTCCATGATAGTTCTATTCTTTCTTTCCACAACACCATTTTATGAGGGATTATAGGGAGTGGTTAGTTCCCTCTTGATTCCTGCCTCCTTACAGAATGCTTCAAATTCCTTTGAAGTGTATTCTTCGCCATTATCTGATCTCAATGTATTGATTCTCTTTTTTCACTGGTTCTCTATCAAGGATTTGAATTCCTTGAATTTCCTTAACACTTCACTTTTATTATTCAAAAAGTATATCCAAGTCTTTCATATAATCATCAATAAATGTGACATAGTATTCATATCCACTCAAGGATATGGAGGGAATATGACCACATACATAAAAATGGATTAATTCCAACGTACCTTTAGTCTTTGTGTCACTTTTCGAAAAGGGATTCTTGATGTTCTTTCCCTATGCACATCCCTTGCAGGTTCTCTCATGTTCGATCTTCAGATCTGGTAACCTTGTTACTACCTTTCTCACATAGGGAAATGCTTTGTAGTTGATGTGAGCAAGTCTCCTATTCCACAGTTCACTTTAGTTGATAGTCTCATGGACAAGGGTTGTCTTTGGATGTCCTTTGAGCTTGTACAATCCTCCTTCTTCTTCTCCAATGACTACAATATCTTCAAGTTTCTTCCCTTTGGACCACATAAGTACTTTTCCATCTATAAAAGCAACTCTATATCCTTTCTTATCTAGATATGAGATGGAGAGTAGTTTCTTTTTCAAACCTGTTACATATAGTACTTCCTTCATCTTCATGGAGGTCCCAGAGTCAAACTTGTAGCTTGATTCACCAATACCTTTGATGGGATATTGATAGTAGTCTCCCAATGATACCTTCTAGGGAGATTTCTTCTCTTCAAGTTTTGACAAAGTTGTCTTCTTTCCTGTCATGTGCTTAAAGGAACCACTATCAATAAGCCATGTATCTTCTCTAGGTGTTACAGACCTAGAGAGTGTAGAGAATACCACATATTCTTATACATCTTCACCTCTAGTTCTATTTTGAGGTCTTTCTTCATCCTCATATTCAGCTAGATGAGCATGATTCCTTTTATTGTTGTTGTTATTTGATGATGGACATTCTCGAGCAAGATGTCCTATCTTATGACAGTTGTAGGATTGATACTTTGAGTAATCCTTCTTCTTCTTCATATGGAATTTCTTCTTTGAAGGCTTATTATTACTCCTCTTAAAGTTTGATTGATTTCTTCCTTTAGTATGGGTAGCTAGATCCTGATCATCTTCATTGAGAAGAGCTTCTATATTATCTACTCTAGCTTCTTCTTGTATGCAATATTCCCATACTATGTAAAACTTCATACTTTGTTTTCTGGCACACAGAGTTTGGAAGAATGAGTCCCAAGGTCAAGTGAGGCCATTGAGAGTAGTCATAACCAATTCATCCACATCAAGGGTATCTCCAATAGAAATTAGCTTCTCTTTGATATGGGAGACCCTTGTGAAGTGATCTTGAATATATTCTCCTTTGCTTATCTTGGTGCCCTTCAATTGAGCTCTCAGATTCATCTTTATTTTCATGTTCTTTTCTTCATACATTTGCTTAGGTGTCTTCTTAGATGACACTTGAGGGATCAAGTGATTCTTAATGGAATCAACAATGATCCTCATTTCCTTGATTAGGTCTTGTTCATGATTCTCCTTAGCTTTAGCTTCTTCAGGTTCTGCATTATCATCCTTGATTTACTTCTTAAGACCATTCTCTTTTAGAATGAGACCAATCCTATAGTTCCAAGCCAGGAATTTTTCTAGGCCTTCCAATTTGTCCTCAAGCTTAGTGCTTGGAGCCATGTTGTCCAATAAGTCACTCAAAAATGAAATTTATCAAAATAGTAGATTGACCTTACCAATAGATGCACTTGGAGGAGGCAAGTTGGTTGATCCAATTACTTTCTGGAGATCCCTAATATCGATTATTCAAATACTACTTGTGAGGTTGGAGCACTACAGAATTTCTGATTCTGTTTCACTGCAGTTTTCTGGTTCCCTGCCAAACTAGGGTTTTGCTTTCCCGGAGATCCAACCACCCAAAAACTTCGATCTAGGGCTAGATGCACTCTAGGAAGGTGCAACTTTATATGTAAGCAGATATTCAAAACTCCAACTTTTGCATAAACGCTAATTTCTTCCGGAGAGGAAGGAGGGATAATTTCACCTTTTGAAAGCTGCTCTTGAATCAGGTTAGCTCTGATACCATGTTAATATTACATATGCTAGACTAGATTCAATAGTATTCAATTCAAAATCATGATAGCTGCATATAAAAAATCATTGATATAAACAAAATCACAAGATAGACACAACATTTATCCTGGGAACAACTCAAGGGGAAGAAAACCCAACAAAACTTCCTCTGTATAAGATGTATAAAATACAACCCCAAAAACATGTGTTTTCCTCCTTCTGTTCTATCTCTCTTTCTCTCATATGCGCTACACAAGTGAGTGAGTCTATGTTCAAATAAGAACCATATATCCTCTATTTATAGACAATGAGTCAACTGACTTTTATAATAGACAAGTCGACCCCACTAAACTGGCTGGGAATAATTCACCTAGGAAGACTCAAAACAATACATTATATTATTTATTAGGGTAGTAAATACCCGACATAAGAGGAGGCTTTACCTCATGACTCTATGATGACCAAATACAATAGTAACACCTCGTCGGAGGAATAATAACATCTCCCATGGGTTACATTAGTAAAATACATTTAGAATATCCTTTGAAGTTACAATATTTCAACAAACACTAACCCACATCTAATAATGTTTACTTGCAAACCTACGAGGATAAAACATGCGAGATTGCTCACTCTTGTGAAAATTTCTCTCAATAGTATTTTGGTGATTCCACCACTCGTTTTTGTTTATTTTGTCATATATAAGTTGTCATTTTTTGATAACTTGTTTCAAGTGTCTTTTAGGTCATACAATTGTTGTTCATCCCCTTCAAAACAAGGATTTGTAGGATCAAAATTCATTTCAGCCAATTTTTTGGGTAGTGTGGTTTCCTATGTCTATTTCATGCGATTTTATCTTCGACAATCATGCTACAATGTTTCATTCCTTTCATTTACACATGTGGTAAACCCTTGTGGCCTATGTAACTATATGTCCACATGACTAAGAATATGTGTGTAAATTCCCATGTGTTTGTTCTTCTTTTCATCTTTTTAGCTCAGTTTCATCACAAATGAATCTTCAATGACTACTCAATGAACAAGAAATCAATAAACAACTCGTAAGCTATTTTTATTTCTCTAGTGATTAAATCAGCTAGCTCAAATAGGGAGTAAAAATTGATTTTTTACATGTTATTAGGAAAATACTTTCAGGTTTTGAAAGGACCTCTTAGTTCTCTTTAGAAGTTGACTATATCTTCACATACTTGTTTCTTATATAAATTATTAGTCTAGGAAATTGGGATAACTTAGATTAGTTTAATTCTCATTAATTTTTGCATATTTATTGATTTCAAGAAAAGTTAGATTATCTCGCTTCTTCACAAAAACAAGGATTGCAAATATTACTCTTGATTCAAGTATGCTCTTTTCCTTTCACTCGTAAGTGATCTTGGCAAATAAAAAAAGTGAAAGTTGTGAAATACCTCCCTTATCACATTAATTTATTTTTCAAGCTTGTATTAGTTGTCTTTTACAAACATCAACTCATACTTAAAGATTAAATAGAAGGAGTAATGAACCATCAATGTTTACATCTAATTTCTTTATTATTCTCTCAAGTTAGTTGCAAATTTCAAACATATGTGTGTATCTCCCACTTGAATGACATGCCAAGGGACCTAAAGACTCCTTCTATTCAAGTATTCTCTTCATCTTGCACTCACAAGTGAATTTGGATAAATAAAAAATATTTTAAGGTTTGAAATACCTCCCTTGTCACACCATAAATCAAATTTGGACCCTCATAAATCAACATTGCATCATAATTCTCAACCAATTAAAATCCTCCATCAAGGAGATCACAAAACAATATTTTACTTAGGTTAGGATTGATTGGGCTAGGCATCCAAAGAATTGCCATAAGTCTTCTTCATTTTGAAACAATAGTGGTTGTTCATTGTTGATTTTTAGGGGACTTATCAAATCTTGCTATAAGCACACATTATCAAATCCAGATAAGGAAGCACATTTCCCAAGGACACAAAATTTGAAGTATATATGTTTCTATTCACTACATCAAGCCATCCATCTATGTTTGGAGAAAATACTTTATCATTCAAGGATGAACCCCTTATCCACATTTGGCACAGGTATCTTAGAGGTCAAAACCTAGGATCATCACCAAGTGGGATTTGTGGGATGAATTTGCACCTACGTTAGATTTTTTTGGCTATTGGAAATGTTGTCGGTCCTTCCAGAACATAACCCCAATACCCCTTGTTGGAATCGATTCATTATACCTCCATTAGGCGTATTTGGTGAGTTCATAACCATATAAAATGAGAGCTATTAGAAGGCCAAATGACTATTTGGGAGGAAGGATGTTAAGTCAATCATGGATATTAATTTTTTCTTTTTATTACACTAGATCATCTAATGTAATTAAAAAAGGACCAACTCTTGGTATCACTTACACAAAACTTGACTCATATTTTCACACCTACACCATATTGCATATGTTATTATGGTTATCATATTTTTGCGTATGTTCAATTATATTTTATTCCTTTCATCATTAATTTCATTGTACCAGAACCACAACCATTACAGAACAAATAACCCTTAGTTATCCTCTCAACATGCAAGGGCACCCTCCTATTCAAGGAGGAGTTCCAACATTACCTCCTCGTGGACCATGAGAGAGACCATCAAGCTAGGGGTATAAATAGGAATCCATGATGGCATCAAATTTTCTTGGATATACATTTTTTGTATATCCTCATAGACCAGTTACATTCCCCTCTCACTACCACCCCCTCCACAACCCCCTCCACAATTCCCTCCACCACCTCCACCTCCTAACAAAGGTAGTACTCAAAAGAAGATGGAGGCACCAACACTTCAGGTTATGGAAAGTTTAAATATCCTAGAGTTATACAAGATAGTAAATGACCCAATTTTACATGATGTATATTAGCAAGACATTCCCCCCTATCTCCCCTCAAATATTCCAAAGTTTGAGGAAAAATAAGGAGGCAATCCTACAAACCATGTGATGTCATTTCACCTCTCGTGTTTGTCCAATAGTATAGTCAATGATATTATTCTCCTTCTCTTGTTTCATAGAACCCTTATAAGCATGATGGCCAAATGGTATGTCAATTTACCATTAGGGACTTATTGCATATTTGAGTCCATCTCCAACACCTTTCTCACATATTTCCAATTACCTATACCTCATGATCTAGGACTAAATATCCTAACATAGTTTCAAAAAAATATGTTTACACACATAGTAGATCATATTCATGAATGGTGTAGGAATAAGAAATTGTGAAAAATAGAAATCCAAACATAATTCTTATTGGATCGGTTCCTTAAATCACTCCTTCCTATGATCTCCAAGGATGTGGCAACCATTATTCAAAAAAAAAAGAGGCCATTCTTAAGGCCCAACATTTCAATTTGATATATTCTTAGTCTAGTTATTTGTATATGATCATCCCAGATTTCCATCAGCATCATTATATGAACCAAGATCCTCCTATCATTGAGTCACACTCTGCTAATAGGATTATTGGAATGATTTCCCATCGAGGAAATGTTCCCAAACCACCTATATCTATGGAATACAATATGATGCAATAATAGTCACCAACAACTCAAGTGTTGGTGACCCCTCAAATATTTTTGAATCCTCCATTTGGACAATTCATGTATGGACCATATAGTACAATGTTACCCAATGAAATCCTTGCACAACTTGGTCCACTAGCAACACCCCTAATAGTGTCGCAAAATATTATGTTCATGTCTTATAGATCACCGAATCCATATATACTTGCCCCCATATATAACCCATATTTTTCATTCCCTATTCCACATGGTACTCACCCCATGACTCTTTTTGGGTTTAATCTAGTACAACATTCTCCCCCACAATAAACTCAAAAATTTGAGTAGTTGAACATGGATAATCCTCCTTATCCACAAAATACAGGGAAGAATAAAGGAAAGAACAAGCAAAATCAACAATAAGGGTAGGGGGGCCATCCCCCCTGCAAAAAAAAAACCTAGGGCATGGGAAATAAAAATAAAAATGAGAGGATCAATAGTTTTCCCAAGAATGGAAAGAACCCAAACCTTAGGACAAAATTCCCTTGTGCTATTTGCGGAGAATAAATTCATTACACACTTAATTGCATGTTGATACTAGAGTGTCAACAATTGATTGATTCCAAGAAAAATATTGGCTCCAACTAATCCGTAATCACAGGACCTATAGACACCTCAACTCACCAACATAGACCCTATGTACAAAATCACTCTTGTTGAATATTTCGATTCTTATACAGAGATATTGTTTCAGTATTTACCTCGTATCCACTCTTATCATTAGTTGGACAATGAAAACCACTCAACCAAAGAGGAAAATGTTTCTAGGCAACTGGAATTTACCTGGCAATGTTTAAAAAATGCCTCAACATTGTTAAATCATCTATTTGTTGATAAATAACCCACCAGGAACTTCTAAATTATCCCAACAATGATTAAAAATGCCTCGAGCACTTCTAGATTCACCGGGAAAGGATATAAATACCCCAACAGTGATAAAAATGCCCCTATGCACTTTTCAATTCACCCAACAGTGTTAAAAACAGTCAAACAATGTTAAAAACGCCCCTAGGCACTCTTTATTCACCCAAAAGTGTTAAAAACATACCAACAATGATAAAAACGACCCAATCGCTCAGTAGTGATAAAACATACCCATTAATGATAAAAATGACCCCATGCATTTATTATTTCTCTCAACAATGCTAAAAATGACCCAGGCACCTCTAAAAATGCCCCAGGTAGTGATGAAATCACCTAGACACCATTTGTCTCAAACAAAAGAAATTCACCTCACCAAAGATAAATTTGCCTCGACCAACAGGAATTCGCCCCCAAGCATGACAAATTCTTAGAAATGTAGTTTCAGAAACTCCTACACAAGGAAAAAAAATTTGAAATTAATTCCATTGATCGATGAGAATTATTGGGCATCCGACAAATGAAATTTACTAGATGTTGGTGTTATACCAAAATCCTATCACCATCATGCGATAAGAACTTTGACATACCTACTTGCCCTGAATCCCAGCTCTTGGAGTGGAAACTCATGGTTATTATCAATCTTCCATGAAAATTTCCAGCACTGCACTTCCTCTGTAGTCCAGACGCAGTACCTTGTTCACATAGCCTATCCCTTATTGTCCACAAGCGGTGCCACCGCTTATGGCCGTTAGTCCATAAGCATTTCTTACCAGAACCACTCTGTCATTTAAGGAGAAACATGGTACCCTGGGTAAAATAGGAAAAAGAGAAGTTTCTTGAGGCTTCTAGATGATAAGCCTCATGTCCTCCCTTATCCATACTGTTGTGGGTCATTTGAGCTCGAGATCCCTCATCCTAGGATCTTAGAGGCCACCTCACCCACTAATCTCTCAACCATCCCTATCAATTAAGCCTTATAAATATGGGCTCATAGCCATGGTTGAGGGGAGAAGAGTCTTAAGGTATTGTTATGTAGTTGGATTGATCACTTGGCCCAAGACCATTTGGGGGAGCATAGAGAGCTAGAGTCGGAGCTTTTGGGGATGAAAATGCTTGGTTTCATGGAGATGCATGTCAACACTAAGGCTTGGTTGTAAACTTCTTCATATTTCTATATCAATGCAAGTTGATTTCTGTCCCACATATATTGTTGTTGTTTGATTTCACATGTATGTTGTTAGATTC
This sequence comes from Pseudotsuga menziesii, assembly GCA_001517045.1. NCBI lineage: Eukaryota > Viridiplantae > Streptophyta > Pinopsida > Pinales > Pinaceae > Pseudotsuga > Pseudotsuga menziesii. The sequence goes on along the minus strand of LPNX010503391.1, from coordinate 85,030 downwards.
CTTAGTCACTAACATAGATCAGTAGATTATATCATGGTGGTTTCAATATGTTTGCATGTTAAAGCTTATTGCAGGTACACGGGGTAAGGATCAAAGCATTACATTCCAGGTATCTACAGCGTCTAGGGAGAGTCTTCAACCTATATCCTCTATTTGTTCTAGATCTAAACCATTCAGACCAGTGGAACACCTTGCTGTCTGTAGGAGGTGAAATATTCCATCTAACAAATCTGGCGACTCCACTGGGGAATAGTATATTAGTTGTTCTGATCTTTTTCAGTCTGCAACTCTTGTCCAAATCCAGGCTCCTTCTTCAACTCTCTTTAGTCAGATCTACTTTCTGACTTGCTTCATTTGGGTTTGAAACTTCCAGATCTGAGTCATTTCGATCTTTTATGCTCTGTTTTCATACTTAATCTAACAGTATTCACCTTGATCTAGTCTTTTTCTGACTTGATCCATTGTTCTCTTTGTGTTTTGGTCATCTACAGTGAACCGTGCCTATGCTGTGTACGAGGAGCGGTGCCACTGCCTAAACAAAGTGGGCAGTACGCGGTGCCACTGCCTGTATCCTGTTGGTGAGAAGCGGTTCTGGGTTAGAAACGCTCAGTCAACACCTAAGAAGTGTGGTGCCAGGTAGGCATCATTCCAAATCCTTTTTTTCCTCATTTTTTTTTTGCAAAAATTTGGGTTTTGTTGCTTTCAGTCCTGCTTATCAGACTTGTGTTATAGAATCTGATGTTTGTGGCTTGATAATTTTATGGTTTAAGATTGATTTGAGTGGAATTTCAAAAGTTTGATTAGGTCTTTTGATTGTTCATCCGCTTCCATGCTTGTTGGTTGTGTTTACAAAGGGATTTCTTGTTTTCTGAAAAGCTTAGGGTGTTATTAAAATCTCTTTTCATTTCTATTGCATAGACTAAAAGAAGAACACTAGATTAGCTTCTAGGTTTCATTTCTTATTTGCATAGTAAACTTCTTTTTCCTTCCTTTAAAAAAAAATAAATTTTTTTGACTGAGACTAGGATATCATCATTGAGCGTTGAACATTGGTTGTCTAATTGGATTTATGAGCTTTTAGGACCTTCATGTTCTTTGGTCTCTTATGCATTTAGAACTATCTCGATAAAAATAAAAATAAAATGGTATTTTTAAGTTAGATTTGCTTATGTTTTGAGAGAATTGAAAAAATAAAGTGCATTTGCATATAGGTGTGCTTCTTGTTTTTCTTTTAGGAAAAGAGATTCTTCCCCTTCTCATTTGCTTTCAGAAAGGAGAAATCAGTTTGGAAAAGTTATTGCTTGTCTTTGATTTGATGTTCATGACTATTGCTTGGATATATTTTTGGTTTTGAAACAAAAAGAAAACACTCTCTTTCCCTCCCGTAAGTAGGCATACTGAACGGTAAAGTGAACATTTGCACAAGCATATTGCATGGTTTTACTTTTCTGTCAAAACGTCATGCATTCACCTAACCATCCACTTTAAAATTAACGGTAGTTGTAGGTTAAAATTTACGTAGCAATTGAGTGATAGGTTAGAGACGTGTTCGGGCATCGTTAAACGTAGCAGCTGCCATTATTTGTCAGCACTACATCCTAGGACTCGCGTGGTTCTTCCACGTACCGTCGGTATATCGAATGGCCTTTCACATACCCTTGAGGTATATAGAAAGGTACTTCACATACTCGATTGTATATCAGAAGGCCCCTTGTGTATGATTATGCATTAGACAACACTACTACCGATTTGAGCTCCCACGTACCTTGAGTATATTGGGAGACCCCACTAGGATACCTTATCCATCTGAGAAAAGCCCTTTGGCCATCTTGTTTGGAGCCATACACCAAAAATAGCATTCGAGGAGATTACTACACACGTACCCTCAAGGTATATCGCGAGTGGCACCTTCTTGACAATCCTGGTGAGAGACTTGACTTTTGAACTCCTCCTATCATTTTAAGTGTGCTTGTTTTGACCTATAGCTTGTCTAGGGACATTTTTTGGTGTGTTTTCTAGATTTTCAGAACCTAGGTTAGATAGAAACTACACAAACTAGCTGAGTTAAGACAGTCTAGAAGAGTAAAGGGCTTGCCACCTGATTTTACTCCTGGTTTAGGAGAAAATCCAATGGAGGCTATCGACCAAGGAGCTTCTACCACCTCCCAAGTGGGAGACAATGTGGCTGCGGAAAGTGGAGTACAATATTCTTCACACTCGCCTCCCTTGGTCCAAAAACCTTCTCGGGGAAATACATCGTTCCATTCTCCCACAGAAGGTCAAGTTGATGATACAACCCGTCCAGATTTTGGTCCCAATGCTCCATTTTGGGATACCTCTATAGGACAGGCCATTGCCTCATTTGGAACCCGTTTCAACTCTTTTGAATATGAATAAGAATGTAGGAAATACCATGCTACCATTCTCCGTGCAGAGGATATTGATAAGCAGATAGATGAAATATTAGGACCAACACCATCATGTTCCACATCTCGTCCTGTGGGATATCGTTCACTTGCCGATTCTATGAGACCCATAGAACCGATTATAGATTGTGCAGTAACACCACAAAAACCAGGTCAAATTACCACCCCTATCATCTCTCATGTTATGTCTGTTCCTAATCCTCCCAGGTCTTCTGCACCTAGGGCCCAACCTTCAATTCCAGTTTCATCAGTACCTTCTAGTGCCACGGGGCAACACCCAGTACGACCTATGTTATCTGTGGCTGGAATTGTACCTAGTTAAGGGAATACCTCTATCATGGAACCATCTACAATTTATGTCCCTCTCGCCCATACTAATGTGGTTAATCCCCCATCCAGTTCAAGTCAGCCCTTGGCGACACAGCCTATAATCGTTCAGTCTTCTGGAGGTTATGGTTATCAAATACCTGTAGGTAATCATCCACCCAATCCTACAGGAATGCCTTATGCTGGAATTCCATACTCTAGTAACACTTTTACGCCATGGGGGCAACCCAACTGGTATTACATGCCAGCTACGGGGGGGATACCTATACATACTGCGGGAGGTGCCGAAGGACCGCCTTATGGAGGTCCTCCCCCTGGGGGACCTAATGGTCCTAGAGGATCTGGAAAATTTCCTCCTTATGGTCCTAGTGGTCCTAGTAGTCCTGGGGGGCCTGGTGGCTTTCCTCCTTATGGATCTAGAGGGTCTGGTGGCCCTCCACCTAGTGGTTCTGGAGGCTTTGGAGGGTCTAGTGGTCTGCCTCCTGGTGGTCCCAGTGGCCTTGGTGGTCCTCCTCCTAGAGGCCCTAGTGGTCCTAGCGGTCTTGAACCCAAAAATAAACCCCCTATAGGCATATTTTCCGATAGTTCTTTGTCACAAAAACCTATTTTTCAGTCAACTTATGGTCCTACTGGTAATTATATGCCATATCAATATTACCAGTATGTGCAACACAACTGACAGTTACCTTTCCTAGCAACTTTGGACTTACCTGATTTGTCCAAGTTGATTAACGACCCCATTCAACATAATCCCTCGTGGCCTCCCATTCCGGTAAAGTTACCATCGAATATTCCAAAATTTGATGGGAAGCAGGGAGAAGATCCGAAGAACCATGTTATGACATTCCATTTATGGTGTTCTTCCAACTCCCTCATGGATGACTCTGTTCGGTTATGACTCTTTCAGCAAACTTTGACTGGTACGGTTGCAAAGTGGTACATTGAACTCCCACAACACTCGTTTGTGGATTTTGGCTCGTTGGTAATAGTGTTTCTTACACACTTTCAGCTCCCTATTCATTATGAAATGGGCACTGATCTTTTAACCTTTCTGCGATAGAACACCTCCACCCACATTTTAGATCATATTCATGAGTGGAGAAGGCGAAGAAGGCTTATTAAGGCCCCTATTCCGAATGAGTTACTAGCTGTTTGGTTCACTAAATCCTTGTTTCCTCCTATTGCCCGAGATGTGGCTATGGGCAGTGCCATTACCAAAGAGTAGGCTATCAGTCGGGCTCAGTACCTAGACTTGGTTTATTCCTAATCTAGAACTCTTTATGACCTGATTCCTCAAGCTCCTCACCCCAGCAGTGATCCTTCCAAGCCACCAGCAGAAGTACCTGTTGATGGGATTGTTGGTTCAATCCAGTCCCCGTCCGCAGCAAAACCTGCCAAGCAAACCCAAACTGCCAACCCTACTCCTTCAACTCCTAAGGTTTTCGCCAAGGTCAATTCTATTCAAAGTACTCAAACCTCGGGTAATAATAAAAAGAAAGGTAAAAATAGAAATAAAAAACTTGGAAACCAACCAGAGACTCCAAGACCAACCAACAGTGATAACGAAAAAGGGAAAAGGAAGGAAAAATATCCCTGTTTGCTATGCGGTGGTGACCATTTTTCAAAGGAGTGTCCTCGTCGGGACGAAATCTCCCAGTTTCTGAAGTCCATTCCCGCACCTGCAGTACTTACGGATCCTTTTCCCTCTCAACAACAACAGATAGACCACATGTCTAATCAGGGTAACTCTAGTTTGTCAGAGGAAATTCGTATGATGTCCTCAGATACCATCCATCTGCAAACTCGAAGTCAGAATTATGATAAACCCGCAGCTAAGAAATCAGATCAATCTTATTCAGGGAAAGTCCCCTCTACTAGTTCTCTTGAATCCTTGTCTACTATCCCCTTATTTATTGAGAAGCCCACTCTCGACATGATTTTGCGTCGACCTAAGAGTACTCTTCGGAAGGCTGTCTTTAATCCCAATTCCTGAGCTGCTCAATTTTATAATGTGGTTGAAGATCTCGCTCAGGCACCTTGTGCGATGTCTACCCTAGAAGTACTCCAAAGTTTCCCCACACAGTGCAAGAACTTGTTGACAGCATTAGGAGCTTTAGAATCGGATAATACTAACTTGATTCATTTCAATTTTGAGAACTACAAGCCTATATTACCGCATAAACTTGCTTTTCAGATCATTACGAAAGTAGTGGGAAATAAAGTATTTCGAACAGTACTAGATGAAGGAGCTTTGACCTCCGTGTTATCTCTGACTTGTTGGAGGGCTCTCGGCTCTCCTGAGCTTGTCACATCACCTACGACCCTTAAAGCCTTTGACGGATGGGGTTTCCAACCCCATGGTCTCATATCAGCCCTAGCAGTTGAGCTGGGGGGAAAAACCATTTCCATCCAAGTAGAAGTGGTAGATTCCCCTTTAGATTACAACCTACTTCTAGGAAGGAATTGGTTCTATGCCATGACTACTGTTGCTTCAATAGTATTTCAAACAGTCCAATTCCTGCATCTAGGGATATTTGTTACTATTTATCAGCTTGATTTCTGTATNAATAACATCCCCATGTTAGGCCAGTCCCCTCCTCCTTACCAGTCGATTGGGGTAGGCATGTTGAAGGATTCATCCCTTATGGGGATTTTTCCATCCACCCATCCTAGCATGGATACTGTGATAGTCCATATGATCGCCTCATTTGATTATGAGCCTAAGGGAAAACATGTTGTTGAGTCCACCTCGTTGAGTCCACACAAAGCTACATATGAAACCATTCAAACCTTTTCCGATGATCACACTAATGACCTCCATCTAGTGGCTTCGGATCCTTACCATTTACCGTACTGGTTAGAACCTTCTCTTCCTGTTCTATATTATCTCTCTAAGAATTTTCCTTTTGATGAGTCCATTATGGAGATCATGATTACGGATGAGCCCATTTGGGAGGATCACCATCATAGATCTATGTTCCTCACCAATACCAGTTCGGGTAGCCATGATTTTGCATCCTTGTTTCCTATTGATATTGTCAACGTTCCCTGAAGTCCTATATTGTTGCAAGATATATATTCTGAAGGAAACCTTTGCAACATTACTTAGACGAACCCGATTGACATATCAGCCAAGCCTGAGGTTATCGAGCATGTTCATGTTGGGCAGAACTGCTCGGCAGATGAATCTGAAGCATACAAGGCACTTTTTAAGGAATTCCGTGATATTTTTGCCTGGTCCTATGAAGAGATGTCAGGGATTGACGCATCCATTATGGTCCATGAGATTAAAACCTATCCCACGGCTAAACCTATTAGGTAGAAACTTAGGCAAGTCCATCCTCGGAAGGCCGCAGCTATTAAAGCTAAAATTGTGAAACTTCTCAAAGATGGGTTTATTTATCCTGTACCTCTGATGAAATGGGCATCGAACGTTGTCCCTGTCAATAAAAAGAAGGGCACCATTAGAGTCTACATCGACTTTAGGGATTTAAATAAATATTGTCCCAAGGACAACTTTCCTACCCCACACATCGATTAGATTATCGACAACTGTGCTGGAAGTGTCATCTTTTCATTCATGGATGGTTTCTCTGGTTATAATAAGATTGAGATATTACCCTCCAATCAGCATAAGATGACATTAATTTTCCCATGGGGAACCTTTGCATATAAGAAGTTACCTTTTGGCTTGAAAAATGTTGGAGCCACGTTCCAGCGTGCGAAATCCTATTCATTTCCCGACATTAAACATATTGTTGAACCGTACCTTGACGACTTCCCTATTCATTCACAGCGATAGGAGGACCATCCTAGTCATCTTAGAGACATATTCCTGAGATTCCATCATTATAATATATGGCTCAATCCGCATAAATGTTTTTTTTGTGTTGAGACGGGATGTCTGCTAGGCTTTGTGGTATCCAAAGATGGCATCCCGATCAATCCTTTGAAGATCGCCACTATCTTAGATCTACCAGCCCCAACTAACCTCCTTGAACTCCAAAGTTTGCAAGGGAAGGAAAAATTTCTCCGTCGTTTCGTGTGCAATTTCGCAGAGAAAATGCACAGTTATATGCGTCTCCTCAAGAAGAACACACCATTCTTCTGGGATGACCAGGCCCAATGTGCCTTTGATAATCTTGAGCATGCTCTGACTCATTCACCCGTGATACACCCCCCGAATTATTCAAAGGAATTTCTCTTGTATATTGCTGCCTCTGCTACTACCATCGCTATGGTTTTAGTGCAGGAAAATCTCCACGATCAGGAGCACATGATTTATTACGCCAGTAAGAATCTTATGGATTCTGAAACTCATTATTCACTTGTGGCAAAGTTAGCACTGGCCACGGTCATTGGTGTACAAAAGTTTCATCACTACATTTTGCTCCGCACTACCACTGTATTGGCAGACCAGAACCCAATGTACTACATCCTGACTCATCAGGTACTCAGGGGCAAGTACTCCCGTTGGATTGTCATCATTCAGGATTTTGATCTAGAGTTTGCCAAGGCCACATCAAAGAAATCCTTGGTCTTTTTCGAGCTTATGTGTGATCTTCCCTGTGCTTCAACGGAATCTGAGCCCAGTGATTCAGTTCTGGATGAATTCTTGTTCCTGATTAGCACTACTGATCCTTGGCATGGAGATTTGCTGATTTATCTCCAAACACAACGATTTCAGCTGCATTTATCCTATGATGATCGCCACCGCATCCCTCACCATGCAAAATAATATCTCATCTTGAATGATACTTTGTATAGACGTGGGATTGACTCTATTCTCCGGTGATGCCTCACCCATGAGGAGGCTGAACATGTGTTGAATGATTGCCACTCTGGAGCATGTGGCGGTCATTTATTTGGGATGGCTACAACCCAGAAAATCCTTCGCGCTGGCTAATTATGGCCTTTTGTCTTCAAAGACTGTCATGAGGCTGTTAAGAGATGCCCACCTTGTCAACACTTTTATCCTAAAAAGAGCACCATCTTGCTCCGCTACACCCCTTCATTTCCATTGGCCCATTCTCCAAATGGGGGATTGAATTCATGCATTGTAGGCTTACCTCAGCCTGGGGGCATGGTTACATCATCATAACCATTGATTATTTCACAAAATGGGCTGAGGCCATGCCTAGATATGCAGAAGATGGTAAGACTGCCACTTTCTTCTTGTCCAATCATATCATAGCTATATTTGGAGTTCCGCAGTCCATCGTCACTGATCACGAATCTCATTTCCGTAATCAAATGATGGAGGAACTGAGTGCCAAGCTAGGTTTTCTCCATGAAAACTCTACACTGTATTATCGGCAAGCTAATGGTCAGGTAGAGGCCATCAACAAAGTTTTGAAAACTATGCTTCGTTGGATGGTTGGAGATCATAAATCCAACTATCACCATGTCCTTTTATCCGCTCTTTGGGCTTATTGGACTTCTATGAAAACCGCTACTGGTTTCACACCATTCTAGCTTGTCTATGGACTCGAATCTGTCTTGCAAATCCAATGTCTGATTCCATCTTTACAACTTGCTGTTGAATTGATCCCAGACACTTCCGCAGAGGAAGAAATATTTTTGTACTTGAGTAACCTTGACGAGACTCATAAAGATGCTGCCTTGGATAATGAGGCACATAAGAAACGCGTCAAGGTGCAGTATGATAAATCCATCTAGCCTCGTGCCTTTAACGAGGGTGACCTAGTATTGACTTATGACTAGAGATATGACAAACTAGGGAAGGGTAAGTTCGACTCCATGTGGTATAGACCTTTTGTTATTTCTAAGGTGTTAGAGAAAGGAGCTTACGAGCTCGTTGATTATGATGGAATCCTTTTGGGGCAACCTCGCAATGGGTTGTACCTAAAAAGGTATTATTCCTAGGTCTTTCTTGGATAGTATCTTGTATATATGTATATTGATTGAATTTCAGTGTGCTTTCAGTATTTTCAAGATGGTTTTGAGTTTAGTGTCCACATCTGTTTATACCATGTTTTGGTCATGCAGATGGATTTCTATGGCTTTGCTAATGGTGCTTGCCACCACACCTTGAATCTTGCCTCGGATGCTTGGGTCCTCTATTCCTCAGCTGAAGATTTGGTCAGTTCAGGAGTGGTTTGCATAGGTCCCACTACTAATAACATCGTCGAGTATGAAGCGGTCATCGGTCTTCTGACTGAAGCTGCCTCCCAATATGTTCGTGATCTAGTAGTCTTGATGGATTCACAGCTCGTGGTTTGTCATTTAAACCATGTTTACACCATTAGAAACCCTGTTCTCCTCTACCTCTTCCAGAGAGTACGTTTGTTGGAATGGTCTTTTGAAACTATTACCTATAGGCATATCCATGGGGAACATAATGTAGTTACTGATTCATTGGCTAATTACATCCTAGATTAACATATCGCCTATTCATGATGTCAAATCAAACATGGTACATTGTAAATAAACATTCAAAGACACATAAAACTCATAGAAAATACATTTTTCCATTTGAAACATATAAACATCATGTAAAAGTTTGTATATATATATATACGAAAAAGTTTACAAAAACAGGTCCCGAGACCTCATCTGAAGCACGTAGGCTTTCGGGAAAAATCATCATACAAAATCCTGAAGCTGTCAGCTTTTAGTACATATCTCATACACTAGTGGTGCTCATGATAGCACATGACTACTCGAGCTACCCTACATAGTAGCCTACTGAATCGACCTGGTACTCCCACTGTGGATCTCTGATATCTCATCGAGAGGTCATCAATGCCAGCATCTGGGATGTCCAAGGTCAACCTCTCTAGGTTTTCCTCTAGCTCCCTGGTGATATCATCACCCTGTGGTACAAAGCGGGCTCCCGCCCACCTATCCAATGGAGATGCTCCTCCAAGTCACGCTGCTCCCATATCTGCATGAGAATATATGGGTCTCCTCACTTAACATAAAAAATATAAAACTTTAAAAAACATAAAAACATTTCATCCATTTTAGGGTTTCTTGCTTCTTACCTATATCTCCCCACTTTTCTCCAAGTGGTAGTGGTAGGTCAGGATCTTTGGTGAAGTCCATGAGCATAATCCTCAACCATGAGGATTTGATCTCGGAGCCATCTGAAGAACGGATCACCGAACTTCACCCTTCCCCCACCTGCTCTTGTGTGATCCATGACCTAGACCCACCTTAGCATACAGGGGTCTCGTGCTCTCAAACTCTGGAAGACCACCTGAGGTCTCATTTGTGGAACCCGTTCGAAGAAGAAGCAGGCTAAAATGGAACCAAAGCCAAACTGCTTTAGCTCTCCCTGTCGACACTCAGTCAACTGATCTTTGAAGATTGGAAGCATTGCTTCTGCCCAGTTGAACACAGTGGGTGCCATGGCCTCTATGGCATACAACATGTGTGCCCTAGAATCCTGGTGCACACCTTGACTCCCGACCACCCTCTACATGGTAAATAAGACGATCCGTAAGGCCCTATCCATCACTACTTTGATGGGGATCTTCTTCCCTGATGTACCTTTCCCTGGTGTACAATGTCGATCTACAAGCTCTCGAGTGGTAATATCCCCTCCAGGGGATCTTGTCAGTGAGATGGGGGCACCCCGTCTTGAGAGACCTATCAAGAAGTAGATGTCCTCTACTTCCACCATAAGGATATGGGCCCCCACCTCGAATTCATTAGAGGAACTTTGGGGTCTAAAATGGGCCTTATAAGAAAACACGCCAACAACAAATTTTGTGAGTTGGAATTCCAGAACCAATATAATTTCAATAAAATGAGTCAACCATAATGGTTGAATTGACATATTTGTCATAAAATAAAACTACTTTTTTTGTTCATATTTTCGACATATCTCCCTGTGTTTTTACTCAAATTTCAAGCAGGAGAGCTCGTTGGATGCGGAATTCAATATTGCATCCAACGAGTACCCACACTGCATACTTTTGATGGACCCTGCTACCCCAAAAACAATAAATACCTGAAAAAATGTGATGCTGATGTAACATGATGATGGCATCATCATCATGTTTTTTTAGGTATTTCTTGTTTTTGGGGTAGTGGGGTCTGTCAAAAGTATGCAGTGTGGATACTCGTTGGATGCGGAATTGAATTCCACATCCAACGAGATCTCCCGCTCATAATTTGAGTAAAAACACTGCGAGATATGTCGAAAATACGAACACAAAAAGTAGTTTTTTTCATTCTTTCTCCAAAATTAATAACTGTTATTTTATTATTTTAAGTATTATTTTATTATTTTCCTTAGGAGGCCCATTTTAGACCCCAAATTTCCTCTAATGACTGCTGCTTTGGATTCCACATCTGCATTATGTGTTCCAGTAACCGCTCATGTGACACCATGCTTGGGGTCCGGAAGAACTTCATGATCCCACAGTCCCGTAATGCGGCAATGCAACCCACATTTCTCTCAGTAGAAACATCCTCATTGTCATGCGTTCTTTCTTTCCATATCACCATGTTTTGACTCACCTAGACCTGCCAAAAACAATAATGGTATGCATTAGAATCTTCCCCAATAATTGAAAATCAAAGGAATGGATTTATATTTCCCATGCTATCAGTTTAAGTTCTCCATGGTTGGCACCACCTGTGCACCATTGGAGACAGGCGGTGGCACCACCTATCCACTGTGTTATTGGCACAGTTCTCAGGTGGTACCACGTATCCCGTAAGGGGTAGTCGTGGTGCCCTCTTTTAAGGTTTTAGGGCTTGCCATATAAGCCCAAAACCCCACCAAATCTCAAAATAAATGCTATGAAATGAAAGAGAAGGGTATTAGCTATTACCTGCAACTGACGATGTTGAAAACGAATAGTGGAAACTCCCGGTATCAGTTGTGGAAGAGCTGGCTAAGAAAATGCTCCAAGTGCTCTCTGCTATAGGTAAATAGTGAAATGATTTTGTTTTTTACTATCTACATGACTTATATAGGAATTTTTGGGTCTGACATACTATAGTTTTGATGTAAAATCATATTTTAGTCAAAGTTTATCTGTCATAATCCCTTAATGCTAGTCTTAAATGCATTTAACACTTGTTTCTGAGTTGTTTGCAGGATAAGAGAACTTTAGTAAGAAGCTTTGAAAGTTTGTTTATGGCTTTTTTGCACTTTCATAAAACAGAAAAGGTCCTTGAGCATTTATTATGACACTTTGTCACACTCGTTAAAATCTAGTATCAAAGGTCCAAGTCCATTTCAAGTTTCGTTCCAAGCTTGTAAAAATCAACATCATGTAAAGAAGTGTCATTGAGTCCTCTTTTCACCTCTTTTTCAGGCTCCTTAAACACGAAAAGGTCATCGAGTTCGTTTTCGATTCTTTCCAGGCTCGTAAAAAATATGACATTGTGTAAAGAAACCTTATGGAGTTCTCTTTAAACTCTTTTTAGGATCCCTAAATACGAAAAGATCGTTGAGCGATCTTGTCTTCTTCACGCTCGTTAAAGTATTTGAAGAGTCGTCCATCCAACGATAAGTTATCTCTTTTTCGGTTCGAATAGGACTATTTATGAAAAATGAACACTCTAGCCAATCATGACTGGAAGAGTTCTCTAACATATGATTTTACACTTTTTCAAGCCTTAGAGACTAAATCATACGAAAAAGGACCCCTTTGGAGTCTTCTTTTGTATTCGTTCAGACTCTCTAAACATGAATGATACCAAGTTTTCTTTCAGTGGACTTGTTAAATTAAACATTGAGAGACCCGCTTTGGGAATGGACCCCTCCTCTCTCAGGTTCGTAAAACATATGAGTCTGGAATTGTCTTCTGACAAGCTGTATCGAGTGTTTGTTACCCTCTTTGAACTCATAAAACTGAAAAGAGGCACTCATCGATCATGATGGGGGAAATGGGAAGGGAATCATTTTGCAAATAATGGCAGTTGTTTGTTGTTACCTTTGAACATGGCACTTGTCTGCACAATCATGTCAGTCAATTGGGTATTCAGCTGATCTCCATGACGATCCACTTTCATGAGTCATGTTAATCCTTTGAGTCTTTCAAAATAATGCATTGTCCACTATCGCATTGTGTGTTTGTCCCGTTCAGTCATTCTACTAAGTCTTTTTGTCGTGCCGCCCGATGTTCAAAGGGGATTTGAAGAAGTTTTACTTCTGCAGTCTACACAGTCTTTGTGTCAATATATTTGAGTCAGTCATATGGTTACTACATTCACATCATTCCAGAACTATGTTCCAAGTTTCATGTCGTCGATGTGGGACTCATCATGGCCCTCCTTCGACGAGACTATTCCCGTCAACATCAGCTCATCATCCGAGAAATAGTCTTAGAAACAATATTTGGTACCTTGAGATCTGTATGCCTTAATGACATATTCTCTCACTCTTGACAAAGGTTCACATTATTGACCTTTGATCGATAGAATCGACTGGGTGTTTGACATCAGGACATCTATTCACACTCAGTAGATTGTACTAGGGTACCTTGGGAATCATTGACATCAATGGTGATCTCCCTCGCACTTGTTAACGGTTCACATCATTGGCGGGTAATCAAGTGGTTTCTACCATGTTTGACTTTAGATCATTGTAATCACATGGATAGAATCGTACTTTGTGGAAGACGAGATGAAGATCCTGGGTATTTGTTTAAAGAGCTCATTGCTTTTTGTAACACCTCGGGTTTTGACCCTGTTGCATTAGATGTATATGATGATGTATATATTGTAAATGATCATGGTGCAGAGCTAAAGGCCAATGCCCCACCATTGATTGGTTATGCTATGTTTTGGATTTAAATTGTCACTGATGGTATATCGGGGCATGCAACATATATTAAGTTTATCATCATGTAAATATGCATCTTTAATTAAAATGAACCCGACCAGCTACGATCGTGGCAACTAAATTGAGAAGGGGCATGATTTTCACAAGGATAAGGGTGGGGGAATGTCAAACCTTGGCCAATGGGGTAAAAAGCCATGTGTCATCTTTCCTTGTCTACCTAACCACCTCCATTAAGAATTGTTGCTGGTGGTTGAGGTAGTTATTGTTTTTGGGAGTGGGGTGGCAGGACTGTCAGTCCTTTCCCACACGCACACTCCACCCGTGGTTGACTTCACAATGGAAAAAGAAAACCACTGCCATCACTCCAGCGGACTACACTCTCCCCATTACGCATTACCTCCATTGTTTGTTCATGCCTCACAATTGTCTGCTCACCTCCATGCACAAGATTTACCTGGTTTTACTCCTGCAGACATACTACTCCCTCCACGACAGTGCTGAGACATTCACGCACTTCCGGTTGTCTGTTCATCCATGCATAAGCTGGGAGCTGTTTGTCCTCACGTAGGGACCGTTGTCTGTTCATTATCCTCATGCACAGGAATTTTCCTTGTTTTTCGACTGATGCAGCGAGCTGAGAGCCGTGCTCTTTCATCCACGATTTGCTGTGAAGGGCCATTCACATTTTCGGCTGTCTCACAGATTGGTATGGTCATGTAATTTTGTCGTCATTTTAATGTTGAAATCAGAACCGTTGTTCTTCCCGTGAGTCATGGTTGCCACCATTCTCCTCAATATTTGTTGTGTGGCTGTGGTCTCCCTCACATTGTGATTGTTGTGGTCTTCTTTACATTTGGGGTCTAGTGCAAGTTGCTCTTATGCACAGACTGTTTGGGGTCGTTTTCCCATGTTGTGAGCTGTGCTCACTGATTACATTTCAGGGTTGTTGCTTTTCCCCCATGTTCACTGATACGTTTGGGACTATATAATTCGCTTGGGATTCATTTCTCCCTATTAAGCTGTAACGACTGATTGATTTCCTGCGTGCAATGGTTGGTCTTCGGACTGTGTTGGGAGCGGGGATGGGGGCTTGGTTTTCTTGATAAACCTGGTGGCTGGAAACCACATAGATAGGGCTAGAGGGCTAGCTTTCTTCTCCACAACCCCTGAATAGCACTGGAAGGGAATGCAGGGCCTGAGGGACTGTGTAGTAGAGAAGGGATTGATTCCTTGTGTTGGGTGTGTGAGGGTGTCTTAGAAGCCAAGCTAGTTCTGGTGTGGGTGTTCCTAGCTCTATGATGAGCTCACCAACTTAACATTTAGCCTTTTCCCAACTCCTTGATAGCCTGATAAACCCAACTGTGTTGGCTTGGCTATGTTTTGTGCACCCTTGGCTATGTGTAAGCCTACTTGTTCCCTTATTCCTTGGAGAATCATTCCCAGCTCGGGGGTGGCAGTATTGCTAAGAGATTAAGGAGCACGCTGGCCTATGGTTGGGTGGAATGTTGCAGCGACGTAGCTGGTTGCGGAAGGAGTTCTTCATAAGATAAGTGATCTTGCCTATTTTACTTTTGCAACCATATTTTCTGTTAATGAATGTGATGAACATGTTGAATGAATGCTTGTATAAATGTCTATTGCTTCCACTGTGTATGTGAAATAGTTGCATCTGTGTATGATAATTGCATTTGTGCATGCTATACTTTCAGCATTTTGTTTGCAGCATTTCCATGAATTCACATGTTCATGGGGCTGGTAGCCCGGATGGTTAATGCCATGGTCACGTCCTCTTCGCCGGTCGAAGGGTTGGGGATGTGACACTTTTCCCCAGGTTGCGATGGAGTTTTGTATATCTAGCATGGATCCACATTTGTATGGTCATGGATATAATCAAATTTACTTCTGTATGACATGGATCTACATTGTATGCCTGGTAGCTATGTCCAATTTTGATTCCTCTATCATATGGATCTATGCTGTATTCTAGTAGCCATGATTTCTTATTCCTCTCATGGATCTACCTTGTATTGTTCTACAACCATGAGTTTGGTTACTTGTGTCTATGAGTCAACATACTGATGTACTACAGATGCCTACTTGATGACATGCTCCGATCGAGCCAACATTTTCATCTCATGGCGACGACTTGTTCTCTTAAAGCTCTCATTTATCGTATCCCTCTAAGACTCATGCTTTGGGGGGCATCCTGTTATACCAAAATCCTGTCACCATCATGTGATAAGAACTTTGACATACCTACTTGCCCTGAATTCCAACTCCTGGAGTGGAAACTCATGGTTATTATCAATCTTCCATGAAAATTCCCAGCACCGTGCTTCCTCTGTTGTCCAGAAGCGGTACCTTGTTCGCACCGCCTATCCATTGTTGTCCACAAGTGGTGCCACCGCTTATGGCCATTAATCCATAAGCATTTCTTACCAGAACCGCTCTGTCATTTAAGGAGAAACAAGGTACCCTGGGTAAAAAGGGAAAAAGAGAAGTTTCTCGAGGCTTCTAGATGATAAGCCTCGTGTCCTCCCTTATCCCTTCTATTGTGAGTCAGTTGAGCTTGAGATCCCTCATCCTAGGATCTTAGAGGCCACCTCACCCACTAATCTCTCAACCATCCCTATCCATTAAGCCTTATAAACATGAGCTCATAGCCATGGTTGAGGAGAGAACTCTTAAGGTATTGTTATGATGTTAGATTGATCACTTGGCCCAAGACCATTTGGGGGAGCATAGAGAGCTAGAGTCAAAGCTTTTGGGGATGAGAATGCTTGGTTTCATGGAGATGCATGTCAACACTAAGGCTTGGTTATAAACATCTTCATATTTCTATATTAATGCAAGTTGATTTCTGTCCCACATATATTGTTGTTGTTTGATTTCACATGTATGTTGTTAGATTCCTTAGTCACTCACATAGATTAGTAGATTATATTCTGGTGGTTTTGATATGTTTGCGTGTTAAAGCTTATTGCAGGTGCACAGGGTAACGATCGAAGCATTACATTCCAGGTATCTACGACGTCTAGGGAGAGTCTTCAACCTCTGTCCTCTATTTGTTCTAGATCTGAACCATTCAGACCAGTGGAACACCTTACTGTCCACAAGAGGTGAAATATTCCAGCTAACAGTTGGATCCTTTACCAAACCAAAACACAACTCAACAATGCATTAAACCATTGTAGCTTCAAAAAAATTCCATACTCTCACCATTCACAACCATTGGAGGCCATTAATTAAATAGAGAATCTCTCAACCACTCATTATACAAATAAATGCAAAGAAAAAATAGAACACACATTAAAATTGTGCATAAAACATTATTTACCCTGGAAACCCAAATGGGAAGACCAACATTCAATGGTTTCTCAGTATTTCATTTTAGTAGTATTTGGGTTACAATGCATCTATGGGATCCTTGGCATTCTTTAGCTTGGCCTAGACATAGGGAAAAAAATCCCTTTGATAGTATGATTGAGAGAACATATAGGAGAGATGGGGGTAGTGGGAAAGACAACAACCATGAATTTGCATTTCCCATTCCATCTCTCCTTTTTCTTTTCACATAATTTTTTTATCTCTCTTTTCTTATTCACATTTTCAAAATTTGCATTATCTTTAAAGTAATGTTGAGCCTTTATACATTTCCAAAATGCATTATGTGTATTGATTATTACAACCATTGTTTCTTGATATCCATTTTTGGATCACACCTCCCCATTGAGAAACTTTTTGCCTCTCCAAATTCTAGGAGAAACCAAACTAGATCAATGTGCACTTTATTGACTTCTTTGAAATGTGGGATCTAACTATGGATCTTTGCTATAGCTCTAAATCTGGCATTGTGGTTCTAGCTATTGGATATTGGCATAGAGATGGCTCTACACATTGTTCTGGCTCACTTGTTCCTGCTACAAAATTCTGCTAATTGATTCTCATCTCTGTGCAATCCTCTAAAATGAACTCTAGACTCAACATCCACTCCCATCTCCCTCTAAGTCTTGGAGATACTCCATATCGTCAGTTCAATGAATCCAAGTCAAATGTTGGTCTATGTTTGTTTTTGTAGTGCAAATTGCTTCTCATTGACTCCACTCTGAGCAATCTTTAGACCAAAATTCTTTAATCAAAATTCACTCCCATCCTCGACATGTAAGTCTCTTGCATTCTATGGCTTTGAAAGTGGTCCATCTTTCCAATGAATTAAACCAAGTTTAACTTTGGTATTCCTTGGTTCATGTTGAATGTATGTAATTTTCATTCAATATTGAGATCCCAAAAAACATATGCCATCACTAAATGAAGTGTGGGTTTTCCACTTTAGCTAGGATCAATTGCTCCATGGCATGAAACAATTTTATGCTGGTGAGTCATGCTTCAACCAGTATTCAATGAGTAAAAAATAAACCCAGGATTGATATCCTTTTATTCTCTTTCCTAATTCCATTGAATTGTTTCTTGCTTCATTGGTGAGGCTGACCTCTTGTACCACTACAAATTTCTGGACGCTTTCTGCTCCTTGGAATTCTAAGGCAATGATCTCTTCACTACTAGAATCATTTGTTGCTTGTCATGGAAACAATTCTCTCTTGTTAGGATGAATTACTTCTCATCATGGAAGAAACTCTTTGTTGTGGTATGTGGTAATCAACACTTTGTCGCTTTAACGATGTCAAATGAATGAATTTCTTGGTGTGTAGAAATATGACCTTCTTCATGTGCTAAAACCTACACATGGATGGATGCATATGACAATTATTAATAGACTACGGTGGTGGTGTCACCCAACATTCAATGCCAAACCCAACATTCTCCACCATATCATAGTTCCTACTCCACACACTCTCAAAATGTAATTTGACATTCATTCAATTGCAAAACAAACTCAACCATGGCTACTTTGTCTTCTGTCATGGAGTTCCAAGGAACCACAAAGTCATTTAGATCTATGCACCTATATTGGGCCCATATTTCAAAGTGGATTCTTCTGGTGCAAGTTTGAAAACAATTATTGGAATGTTGCTTCCCTTTGCATCAATTTTTTTTCATTCTTGCTAGTTTCATTGTCCTCACGAGTGACTATCTCTCCTTGGATAGTTTGTAATCCTTGCATTGTAGATGTAGGAAAATCTTCATCACTTCTCACCTTAACTCTCCATTCTCTTCTATTGGTTGTACAATGGATAAGGTGAAGCTTTGCATGAATCTTACAACCCTTTTCTTCCTAATGTCCATTCATTTTACAATGGTGGAAAAAGTTCTTGAACGTTTTTAGACTATTTGACTTGTTTTTTTTCCATTGGCCCATGAGTTTTTTGCTGGTTAAACGAAGTATTCTTTCCATTTCTCCTTAATTAGGATTGTGGAAGGTAGCTTGCTTGTCTAAGTAATAATCCACATAATGGAATTTCTTTCCAAAAAATGAACATGCTTCTGAATACCAATAGTTCACATCTTTGTGTTGTTTCATCTTGCAACAATGACAAATAAAGGGTGTCTCCCATGATGTATAACTCTTGGTATTCTTACTCTTTATATGGTTGATTATTTTTCCACTTCTTATACATGCTATTGGAGGATGTATCTTCAATATCTTCTCATCACTACCTTTCTTCAATAGTCACAAGAAGGTTAAGGAGGTAATGGCTGGTTGCTACCTTCATTTGGAGCTCTTTCCTATGATGATCTAGCCAACTCTGTCACATCTTATGCCTTCACAAAATTGGTTTTATTGGACATATAATTTCCATTCTTCCATTGAATCCTAGGTCTTCATGCTTGGCCCATGATGCAAATATAATGGGGCTTGACATGCCTTGTCTTCTATTACCAAGTCCTTGTCCATCATAGCCCATATTCCTTAAGAGTTTGGAACCAATGCCTCTGGTATGATTTTAAAATTCTCCAAGATTCTCTTAAGAAATGTTTATGGAAGGATGACTTACCTCATTGGTATCACTCATATTGCTAGCTTCAACAGTGGTAATGGAAGGTGGCTTTGCTTCATGGTGCTCTTTTACAACTGCTTGTAGTTTTGTTAAGGCTTCCTCCTTCTCTACCAACTTTTGTTGCACTCACGCCATCATCGAAGCAATCATATCTTCTTGCCAACTATCCAACTAAATGAAATTCTTGCCAAGTTGTATAAGTTGTACTCTATGCTTGTCCCAATCTATCATGAATTTAGTGATAGTGTCTTGGTGTTCTTAAAACTTCTTATTTAGCAATGGAAACAATTTGGAATATGTCTCAAGTTGTTTCTCCATATCTTCCATCCTCTTGTTGAACATTTGAAATTTATCCTTCAAGTGTCCATTATCTTCTTGAAGTTGAGCATTGGTGACTTTCAAATATTCTAACTTATCTTTGTTCACTTTACCCATGCTAAGGTCTACAATGTTCTCTTCAGAATTCTAGTGCATGGAAAGTTCTTTTCCTATTTCCTTTGTTAATTTTTCTCTCCAATACCTACTTTCTTCATATATTTTCCTATTGAATTCTTGGATCCCTTGTATCTTTTCTCTCTTCAAAGATATTCCCATGGTGAAGTCTTCTTTATTCTCCAAATACTAGCAGTTGTGTCATGGTTAAGGATACAACCACTCTGATACCTTATGATTCGTAAACGAGGGACTTATAGCCGATTCAACTCACCAACATGGAATCTATGTACAAAATTACTCTTGTTGATTGTTTTGAGTCTTATACAGAGATATTGCTTCAATATTTATCTCCTATCCACTCTTATCACCAGCTAGACAATGAACATATATCAACCAAAGAGGAAAACATTTTCAAGCAATTGGAATTTTCTTGACAATGTTTAAAAAATTGCCCAACACTGTTAAAACATCTAGATGTTTATAAATAACCCACCAGACACTTCTAAATTCGCCCAACAGTGATTAAAAATTCCCCATGCACTTTTGGACTTACTAGGCAATGATATAAACACCCAAGGAGTGATAAAAACGCCCTCGAGAACTTCTTAATTCACCCAACATTGTTAAAATAGCCCAAGAATGATAAAAATGCCCCTAGGAAGTTCTTAATTCACCTAGCACTGTTAAAAATTACCCAGCAATGATAACAATGCCCCATATGCACTTTTAAATTCACCCAACAGTGATAAAAAATTACCCAACAATGATAAAAATGCCCTTAGGCACTTCTTAATTCTCCCAACAATGATAAAAATGGCCCAAGCACTTCTAAAAACGCCAAAGGTAGTGATGAAATCTTCTAGGCACTAGTAAATTTTCCTCAAGAAAAATAAATTTACCTCACCAAAGATAAATTTGCGTAAACCAACCAGAATTCGCCCCCAATCAAAACAAATTCTTAAAAATGCAATTTTAGAAACTTCTACACAATCCATATAGAAGTTGTTGCACCTGCAAATAAACCTGCAAATCTGAAAAGGAGAATTAATTGATGAGATCCCAAATCTATGATACCATGTTATAATTCTAAGCCTTGATGGTTGCAAGAATTATATAAACAAGCTAAGAATCTAAGCACACAAATAAATTCACTGGGAATTGTAGAGAATTAGAATAAGGTGATAAGAAGATGAATAATGAACAACCATTAAGGAATGATCAATAAATGATGATTGATACTATTACATAGGTAATACATCCTTATAAAGGATAATTGAGTTGATGGAAGACAACTCATTGCTAGTTGATAAATTAGACTTACCAAATATGATAAACCCCCATAGGTGGCTAAATCACTTTCCTAATCTATCAAGTACCTCACGAATTAACTAAAACATGAGTGAGTGATGATAAGTGATGGACATACTTGCTAATAATAAAACATGGAGATAAAATGATGGAGAATGGGTTGGCAACAAATGATAGCATTTTCCTAGTTGACTAGCTTTACCTTATCCATAGAAAATATGGATAAAAGAAGAATACATATATAATCTGTAGGAAGGCACATTTACTAATTATGGAAGTCAATAAAGTGGACATGATCAAACTAGAATCAGGATAAAAGCACTCCTGGGGTATATATGGAAAGTGTTGACCATGTGGTACAAGTGGATGTCAACTATCTAGGCTAGTAGGTAGGAAATTAATAAAATAATGATTAAATATTTGATCATAATTATTAAGTGGGTTTATTATATTCCCACACCAATAACATCAGTACGACCATTCCAACAATCAGGTTTAGACTTTATTGGGGAAATATACCCTAATTCAAGAGGCCATCATAGATAGATTGTTACTGTTGCAGATTATTTTACTAAATGGGTTGAAGCAGTTCCTACCAAATTATCAATTGAGTATGTGATCACGAGGTTCCTAGAAGAGAACATATTGTCCAGATTTGACTATCCAAGAAAGATAATTATTAATAATGCACCAAAATTTAAATCTATCAAAGTGATTGATTTTTTACAAAAATACAACATTGATTTGGGTCACTCAACAACATACTACCCTTAGGGTAATGGATTTGCAGAGTCATCTAACAAAACTCTACTAAGAATCATAAAGAAGATTCTAGCACAAAACAAAAAGGATTAGGATGTGAATTCGAAGTATGCCATGTGGGCTGATGGGATAAGTGTCAAAATATTAATTGGTACCTCCCCTTTCCACCTGGTATATGGGAAAGAATCTATTTTACCTATCCAATTAGGCCTACCTATCCTCAAAATCATTCAACGTGAAACTAAAGAACCAAAGAAACTGGTGAGAAGGATGTATGAATTGATTGAGCTTCAACATGAAAGAGAGATGGTTGGTGAAAATTTGATAGAACACCAAAGGAATATCAAGGAGAGAATTGGAAAGATACTTCCAATCAGGGAACCTAGTCCTGAAATGGGATGATAGAAAGGAATATAGGGGAAAACATGAAAAGTTTGACAATATTTGGATTGGCCCATATCTAATATCTGAAGTAAAAGGAAATGCAACTTTTGTTCTAGATGATATGGACAGTGAAAGGATAGAAGACCCTGTCAATGGAAGGCTTCTGAAGAGATTCTTCATTTACTAAAACCAGGTTCCATGACTTTTGTAAATATTAGTATACAATAATTTCAATTTCATGCTTTATTTTAGTTACAACATGTCAATTTCAATTTTATTTACATGTTTGTTAATAAATGAAAGGAATAACCTGCAAACTGCAAGAAAATTGTCAAATAGGCGACTCAAAAACCGAATGGAGAAGGAATATGTCTACAAGTTCTCAGCACCATGTACAAAATGATGCTATCCTTGTGGCACCATTGTTAGTACAAATTTTTTTTTAAGGACCTACGGACCAGCTAAATGGTGATGAAGTTAAAAAATTAAAAGTTGGTAAAGCATAACAGACGACCCTGAGCCAAAAATTGGGCGCTAAATCAGAATGAGAGAATTGTCATCGATCTTCATTTGATATAATGGTCAAGATGAATATTTCTCAATAAAAATGTAGGGTGTCTATGACAAAGAAAGGCCGAGCATATTTGCATGTCAGTCTATCCAATCGATGATAAAAATAAAAGGTGCAAGGGTGAAAGGGACATGTGATTAAAAGATTAAGAGTAGTGATCACTTTCCAAAAAATGATATTTGATTGGATGTCTGAAATAAATATCACACACATAAAGTGCACATATGAAGAAGGGTCCCTACCATCTGCAAAAGGTGATACCGCTCGAAACACATGACTAATTTTTATTGGGCACGCATGCTCAAGGGTCCTTTTTAAAACCGCTTGGCGAGTGTGTGTTATCTCCTTAGGAATCTAGGGTGGTGTCTGCACATGATAAATTGATGAACCCAATGTTAGTATAGGTCATCCCTATTAGGTCATGCCATTCAACTAGTTCCACTATTAGAGGTCATGTCACTCACTCTCCCATCCATTAATCTCCCACCAACTGTCTTTTCGAATTTGTAAATCCCGTTAAAAGTGAAAATTTTCCTTTTATGTTAGTCATCATCATTTGTGTATTTGGAGAACCTATTAACCATAACCTTGCACACAAATGACATCCAGTCATCGACCTAGTTTGCAACCTGAACAAAATCCTCCATCCACTTCATATTGATCGCATAAATTGTTTTAAACCTGACATGTAATCATATTTTCTCTCAAACTTTAAAATTTTTAATCCTTATTCGCAAATGCTAAATTAGTCCCCAACATAGTGGGTTTTATTGATAAAATGTCTCAATCAACCACCGAAGCAGCCCCAAAACCTCTTCTAGCCAATAATTTATCCATATTCGACCACTAGGATGACATCAAGGACCTTGATATTTCCCACTCTGACCTAATTCAAGCCTTATTTGAATCCCGTTACAGATCCTTTGCATATTAGAACCCCCATAAGTTGTGGCATTCAAACCTGATACGCTCCATGTTCTCTCCAACAGTACATTTCCCGGAGTTTACAATATGGTGCTTGACCTATTATTCCCCAATTCAAAGAACAATTATGTTCTCTAATAGAACTAGAGTCATTTGCGATATTGATATTTAAAGTATTAGAAAAATGTTTTTCCTTCCGGAAGAAGAAGGTCTTATATCATTTGGAGAAAGAGAGTTAGCCCTAAAATACCAAATCTTGAGCCCATATGACAAAACCATAGTCTTAGGTTGTTATATGGAGTTTGAAACGATGTCCTCAAACCCAAATCCTTCATTCAAAATCATTTCCCTATTGTGCACCATGTTAGGGTATAAAATGATGAAGATGTGGATGAATCTATATTAGGCTTTCTATCACAATTACAACCAGTAGAAAGTGAAACTCTTGCATGGAATACTCCTGTTTTTCTATCTCAATACTCAATAAATAGTTAATATATTTTCTTGCTCAAGTGATATTAAGATTCCCTTCATGCTTGTTCTTCCTTTTCCTACATCAAAATTTCAAATACTTCAAAATTATGGGTTTAAGATGACCAATAAGTTGGAAATGGATCTCCTTGTATATGAGTGGAATCCTATATTTGTTAGGAAATCCAGTAATTATAAATTTACAGAATTCACTAACAAAGTCATGAGAATTGCATATGTTGTCACCCATGGAATAAATTTACCAAGAATGCCTGGAGAAGGTAAAGGATGGTTGCAATTCACTCCTGAAACCAGAGTTGGTGACCAGTTAATCTTTGAAGATCATACAATTCTAAGGGTATATGGTTTTGAAGGAAAACCCTAGAAGTTACGCACCTTCTTGACAATGATAATACTGGTAATGGACTATACCAAGAAGAGACTTCTATTAGATGAGTTGCACTTTCGGAGTGTTAAAAAACATAAGTCTTTTTATATCCCAAATATGTGGGCCCCTTTCAGACTATATCTCTTAGTGATGTACACTACTTGGAAGGATTCTTAGAACAAATAATTAGTGGCATATGACCCGTATGGAGTGATATTAGATCAAAGGTCAGAGAATAGAAATTCAGGATATGAACCAACTCCTAGACCTGACTTGGTAAGCATTTCTAATAAACATAGTCACGAGGAGGTTCAAAAAATTATGAAGGGTACCATAGATTCAACTGATCTTGATTAAGTAGTGGGATAGAAAAGAGGGGAATAATATATGGAAATAGATTAAGAGGAGCTAGCTTATTATCCAAAAATATAGAGGACTGATCCAATAGAAGAAGCCAAGGAATTATCCATAAAATAAATAGAGGTTGAAGTATCCAAGGAGGTTGGTGAGATAGACAAGCCAATAGTACTTATGGGAAAAACACTAACCCAGTTCATTCCTTATATATGTTTGGAGTTTATAGTGCCTCATAAAGCAAAGTCCATCACCCCAACAAGACGTGTGTTGGTGCAAACAGATCTACATGTTACAAGGAAATTAGAAAGGAGAGTGTATAGAATGTAAATGAAGACAAGTTACATGATATGACTACTCACAAAAGGCTATTGACAGTTGCAGACAATGTAAATGACACTTTAAAATATTCACTGATTGAGCCTATAGTGCCTAGGTCCACCAGTCTAAAAGATTACATAGATGAAGAGCATATATTAGACTAGTATTTGTTTGGAAAGATGGATAAGGTATATTTCTTCACACAATCAAATGACATGATCTATGCATAGGTGGTGAAAGCCACCAAGACCAAGAAAAGGATTGAAGAATATCTAAACAAAGTAGGAGACCTCCTAAAGGAAGAAAATGGACAATCAGAGGCAAGCAAGTGACCATCAAAGAGCTTGAGGAGAAAATAGCGGCTTTGAGTGCTAAGCATGATGATGGCTCTCATTTTAAATGATTGATAACCAAGAAAGATAATTATATTGAAAAATTGAAGAGTTAGCTGAAAATACCAAATGTACACCCAGTACAACAACTGAAATTCATCAGGTAGAGAAAGAAAAAGATAAAATTATAAATGAACTAACCTTACAGATAGATACTCTATAATTTCAGAAGACAAACAAAGAGAAATATTTTTCCCCAAATGAAATAATTCTAGAAGTTGTAGAGCAAGCAAATGTTCACCAATTAGCAGAGAAGAATGTTTAGGAATATATCACCAAGCCAAGAGTAGTTAAAGTGGTTGCAATATATGATATGGGTGAAGATAAGACCACAACTGAAATGGCCAGAATTGAACAAGACATTCAAACCAATATAAATAGCTTAGAGAATGATGTCACCTAGAAGAACAACAAAATTGTTGAATTAGAGCATGATATTAGTAAAAAGATGATGACCTGAAAAGGGAAGTGGATGATTTGAAAGGAAAAATTACATCATTGAAGATAGATTCCCAAGGAGAAGAGTTCTTGAGAATAAACACACATGAAAATGGGATAAAATAGCTCAAATAATAATTGAGAAATGGGACTTTACGGATCTCATGACTGCTGAAATGGTGGTATAAGTCAACTATGAATTAAATGAATCAAGTAAATGAAACATTAAAACACAAGCCCACCCAAGCAAGACAAACCATTGATTACCTAAATAGAAGAACCAACAAATAGTTGGAAGAATTACATCAGACCAATGGGACTCAAGTAATCAAAATTGCCAAAAAGATGATTTTAAAGAAAACATTTTAGAGGGTGATGCAAAACAACACAAACACTCTAACTGATGATGTTGTCATTTAAAACTATTTTCAATGGAGTAACAAATATAGGACTGCCCTTGTTGTAGGATGGAAACTCATAGTTTTACACCAAAGGGGAATACACGAACAAGTTAAAAGAAAAGAGGAATGAAGATATTGAGGAGGAATTCAAAGGAATAATCAGTGGAAATCAAGAGTTTGAAAGAATAAGGATATCTTTCCATATTTGGACAAGAATGAAAAATATTTTTAAGGATACGGGGCCAATCACTTATGAGAGACGTTATGAGGTAGATCAGGCTTTGGAAAACCTTAAATATAACAACATACAAGTGGGTAAACATTGAAAACTTGTAATAAGATATCATAAACTATCCTTGCCACCTCAACAATTGTAGTCAGCTCAATGGAAACCTAGGTCATCTTCACAATAGAATACTGCATAGAACACTTAATTGACCTAGCAATTGGCATTGTTTGTCGACTGTAACAGGTTCAGCATCGACTTCGATAAGTCTGAACCTTGATACAACCTTGATAAGTTCAAAATCTTGACATGCATCATCGACACGACTATGACAGATTGTCTCTCTATCTTCCAGTCATCTGCAATGGTTGAAATTTTGAACCGTTCCAATTTATTGTAATTGAAGGTAACGAGAAGACAACCCAAGTGTTCTCAACACTCTATATAAACATGTATACTATTGTAATTTACAAGCAGAGCATTGAGCATAATACAAAAATAATGAAGTAACATAGTTTGGTTCAAATTATTACATTTTGTCTGTGTGTATATGTTTTTTTGTGTGTAGTGTTTTCCTTTCTATACTCATTCTGAATATGCTTTTTCCATAACATTCCTTGATTCATTCAATCAAACGGTTGTTCCCATCACATTATTATGAACCTGGATTATTAGTATCCGAGTAGATTCAGAGCTTATACTTGCTTAAGTTGTGCATAGACACTTCTATCGAGGTTACCTAACTTATTCCTATTCAAACACACTCGCAAACTCAACAATCCAAGAAGAAACTACCCTAGACTTTAGATTATTTATCTACCCGCACTACTAGATCAAAGACGTCTGAAGAAACAGATAATAGACATGCAACTAACGAGACAAATAAACTCATAGAGAAATCACTGGCTCAACATTGAACTGAAATGTTCACCCAAATAAATGATATTCTCATGTGATTCGCCTCAACATCAGGAGGATCCTCGATGAGATACAAATCTAACAAAATCATTCCATTCAAGGTGCAAATGAATTTGGACATATCAAATCTTGAAGGAAAGATCGACACAGAATCTCTAGACAATTGGGTACAACAACTGGAATCCTATTACTTTGTGAATCAACTCTTAGAAGTTGAAAATATCACCATTGCATCCTTAAATATGTCGACCTCTGTGAACTACTGGTGGGAGAATCCATTGACAGAGATTGAAAAAGGAGACGCGATAGACATGTGGGAGAAATTTGTCAAATACGTCAGAAAGGAGTTCCACCAGGCCAAATACATTGAACAATAGTATAAAAAGTGGTAGCAACTAAGGAAATGGAAATATCAGTTAGTGTAGAGTTACACCGACGAGTTCTATTGACTCATGGCGAGACTTGGAATTCAATAATAAGAGAAATTGCTTGTCCTAGAGTACATCAATGGATTGTCCCCATACTTTCAACAAGAGATGAATTTTCTGACTATTAGTACACTTGTAGATGCATTCCACTACACCAGTAAGATTGAAGCTAAGAAGAAAGGAAAATCACGCTTTGCGACCAAGCCAACAAGTCAAACATTCGACAAAAATTCACCAACCAACTCTGATAGGTCAAGACACCCTTCTTATCCAACCCCACGAAAGAAAGATCATGGAAAAAAACAATCTCAAAGAGACAAAAGGGAATGTAACAAAAAACCCCCTACTGAGAAATGGTGTGATTACCAAAGTTTGTCATGGCATTATATGTTTGAATGCAAGGATTGTAAGACATTTTTGGCAAAATTGTCTACATCTGACTTGTCCTAAAAAACCCTATAGAATCTGATTTGGAAGCATCGACCCTTTTGACATCGAAATCGATCACTCTGAAAGCCACGAATATCATTGCGGAGGAGGAATGAGAGGGCTTATTCCATACACATATATGGGTTCAAAACAATCAATTGCATCTGATTGTTGATAATGGTATCCAAAATAACTTTGTTTCTAAAGATCTCGTGAAGAAACTAGGTCTTGTCACCACTCCACATCTTGAACCTTATAATATCAGTAGGATGAAGGATGGACAAGAACTAAGGATCACTCGATAATGTAGTCTCACCTACTTCATTAAGACTTTTGAAGATGGAGTACTATGTGATGTGGCACCACTTTCCGTAGCTGACACCATGTTTGGGAAACCTTACTTATGGGATCGACATGCAATTTATCAGTCACGGTCTCAGAAGGTGATTGTCAAAATACGGAACCAATGGTATGGCATACCAGAGTGACGACCTACACCAACGTTTGTGATGGTATCTACCAAAAATACATACAAGATCATCAATCATGCTAAAAAAAATTCATTGATCATTATTAAGCCTCAACATCCCAATACGACTGCAGCAACTAGTCGACTCACTGACCAGTTCATCTTCCGACAATACTAGTAGATCGACAACATTCTTGATGAATACTAGAACATATTTCAAGACCCAAATGAAGTACCTCTACATTGCTAGGTAAAACACTCCATTGAACTTGTTCCTAGTTCTTCGTTAACTAATGCATCTATTTACAAAAGATCCATTATCGAGAATGAAGATATTCACAAACAGATTCAATATTTGATTAACAAAGATCACATCCGACCTAGCTCTTCTCCTTCTGGAATTCCAATCGTCCTAGTTCCAAATAAAGACAGGACTTGGCGCATGTGCATCGACTATCGAGATCTCAACAAGATTTTGGTAAAGAATAAATACCCTCTTCCAAGGATAAATGAACTCATAGACTGTATGAAAGGTGTTAAGTTATTTACTAAGCTAGAAATCAAGTTAGTATACCATCAAATTTTGATCGAGCCCACCGATTTATTGAAAAATTATTTCAAAACCAAGGAAGGATTGTTTGAATGGTTAGTCATGTATTTTGGCTTAAGTAATGCACTTGCGACCTTCATGTGATATACGGATGGTATTCTTCGACCTTTCATCGACAAGTGTGTCATTGTCTATTTAGATGATATATTGATTTTCAGTTGATCATGGGAAGAACACGTCTGACAGTTTTGACAAGTCCTTGATGCTCTTCAACAACATCGACTCTATTTGAACATGGAAAAATGCTCATTTGTGACGAACATCATCAAATATTTGGGGTATGTAATTGAATTTGTAGGAATTCACATTGATCCATAGAAGGTACAAATCCTCAATTATTGTCCCATTCCTCAAAACATTCATGAACTAAGAATTTTTCTTGGTTTGGAGAATTTTTATTGACGATTCATACTCGGCTTCAGTCACATAGACTAGCCTTTGAATCACTTGACTAAGGGAAATGGGAATACTATCTTCAAATATACATGAACACAACAACACGATTTTGAGCAGATCAAACATAAGCTTTGTACTGCATGAGTACTTCTGTTACCTAATTTGAGTCGGCCTTTTGAGATTGAGATGAATGCATTAGACTATGATTTAGGTGTAGTGATCACTTAGTCTAATCACCTGGTCGCTTTTCATTCTGAAATTTTCAATGACATCATCAGAAGGTATTCGACGTATGAAAAGTAACGGTATGCCATTGTGCAAGCCCTTAAGAAATGGAGACATTACATGATCCTTGGGAAGGAAATGGTCATCCTTACTGACCATAAGACCTTATAGTTCACCCTGTCCCAATTGAAGTTACAAAAAAATCTACAAATCAAGTGGATTAGTTACCTGCAACAATTTCAATTGTTAATTAAGTATCAGAAAGGTAAATCCAATGTCACAGCCAATTGTCTAATTCCACCACCCATTACTCTACTTTTTTATAGTGATGAGTATGCAGGGTTATGACACCACCACTTGGACTTAATTGTATTCGGTAGATTGTGACTTTTCTGCAATTTATTGACAACGTAAAATCAACCTGCCATTCACTACCAACTACTTCTTGAAATATACCTTTCTATAGAAGCTTGGAAAACTTTGTGTACCAACAAGTGAGCATCGAAAAAATCTCATTTGGGACACACAGTACAACAAGATTGCATGAAACTTTAGAGTAGCAAAATACCCTTGCTATCCTCCAAAGTATTTTTATTGTCCTTCACTTAAATATGACATCAAAATTTACATTCGATCATGTGTGTTTTGTGGCATTGATAAACCTACGAATCAATGACAAGGATTATACACACCTTTGTCGGTTCCTAGTTGACCATGGGAATCTATTTCTATGGATTACTTGATGGGATATCCTACTACTAAACATCAACATGACGTGATCTTAGTAGTAGTCGATAGATTTTCCAAGATGGCTATTCTCATTCCATGCAAGAAGACTACGACAACAAAACATAATGCTCAACTATTCTTCATACATGTTTGGAAACATTATGGACTTCCGAAAACCATCATTTCCAACATAGATGTCGTATTTGTCATCATCTTTTGGAAGAATCTCTAGAAAAAACTAGACATGAGAATCTCTTGGTCAACAGCTTTCCATCCTCAGACAGAAAGAAAAATGGAAGTTGTGAATCGCTTAGTAGTACAACTTCTCCGCATGTACAACCACAAGCATCTTTGAACATGGGATGAAAGTATCCCATACATAAAAAAATGTTACAATCATTCTCAACACAACTCTATAGACAAGAGTCCATTCAAGATTTGTTATGGATTTGAAGCCTCATCTCCCATCGACTTGATCAATTCATTGACACAGTTGAACGAAACCGATTCTGACTAGAGAGAAGTTGAAAAATAATTGAAGTTTCGAGACCGAATCTACAACATCCAAAAACAAGCACAAGAAATGATGCAATAAGACAATGAGAAATCTAAGGCCCAACATGATAAGCATCGTATTCCTCATTCATTTCAATTTGGGGATCAGGTCTGATTGCATCTCAAGAAGGATTTCTTCACTGGTCCATTTAGAAAGTTGAAGCCTTTGTGATATGGTTCATACAATATGCTTAAGAAAATTGGAGACAATGATTTCCAGCTCAACATTCCTTCATGCTTGGGTCTGCATCTAGTATTTAATGTGGATATACTTTTACCATACCATGCACCACTGTTGGAACAGAACGACTTGTAGACAACAGAGCCTAGAGACATCCATCCATATGTTCACGATCCTCTTCCTTACAAAATCATTGTTGAATGATGCATACTGGCATACAAGGATGAACACAATTCCCTTGTTTCAGGTGGCTAAATTCGGGTTGCTCCCATCACAAGGAAAGTGTTACTCTACTACTGAAGTCACCAACAAGTTTCCTCACCTATACAAGAAAATAATGGGGACCATTGTTTCATAAGAAAGGAGCAATGATCCACATAGAATTTGGCATTTTTTGTCAACTCTGAAAGGTTCAGCATCGACTTTGACAAGTTCGAACCTTGACACAACCTTGACAGGTGCAACATCTCAACATGCATCATCAATACTGGCGATCGACATGACTATGACAGATTGTCTCTCTATGTTCCATTCGTTTGTAATGGTTGAAATTATGAATCGTTCCAACTTCTTGTAACTGAATGTAATGGGAAGACAACCCAAGTGTTCTCAACACTCTATATAAACATATATACTATTGTAATATACAAGCAGAGTATTGATCATAATACAACAGTAATGAAGTAACTAATATTGGTTTGAATTCTTGCATTTTGTTTGTGTGTATATATTTTTGTGTGTGTAGAGTATTTGTTGCTTTTCTCATTCTTAATATGCTTCTTCCATAATAGACCTTGATTCATTCAATCGAACTGTTGTCCCTATCATGCACCTAGGCACATGGATCAAGAATCCTCCTCCAACTCAACAATACACACAAGCACCACTAGCGTATAAATTTGTAGGTAAAACCACACCATTGGCATTCATGCCACCTCGAGGTTTAGTACAACCTAGAGACCCCAATTATAATGAAATTATTTATAGGATACCCCAATTTGGCATACCACCTGGCTATACCAAACCACCATATCAACAAACTATGCGTGGTCAACAGTCACCCGTACAAGGAAAGGAAAGAGGTAGAGGATGCAAGAAGAATTTAATCATTGTTTACGTAAATGTAATATTTCCAATGTAAAAAAGTAAATAGTGAAAACTATTACTTTCTGTTAACAGTCAATTCATTTACAAAATAAATGTAGGCACCTCTGAGCCTTATATAATGTAAGCTCAGTATACAAACAAATGGCTTGCAATTTTAGAACTAGAAATATTATTTCTTCTATTGTTGAGTCAAGTGCATACAGTTTTAATGTAAATATTTTTGTTTTGAGATTAATGAAATGGTGCCTGCAAATTGTTGTTTCTACCTTTATTATTATGTGCATGTATGTTTGTGAGGATTAATGATAAAATCAACATAGTGAGTGCACTATTATTGGACATGATTTGAGTGTCATTGATTCTTTCTTCATGATTAAATGTTGGATATCATCGTAGGAGTTCAAAGTTATTTTGATTCTATGATTTATATTTAATTCACCTTGTAATGTATCTGTGTATGGAACATATTCTTTTGTATAAGTTCTTTTATGGAATGTATTGCTGCAAAATATATATGCCTCTCATGTTAGTCCCTTACAAATTTTAAAGAATTACTAAATTATTCTAAACACAATTTAGTACATTTAAACACTGTTTTTATTAAGGAAATTCACCCGTCCGTGCTTCCTTCTGTTCAAAATTTGTCTTCATCACTTAATTCATCTTCAGTTTCCTATTTGTTCTTCCTAAATCTATATAATTCATCTGTTAAATCGCCCTTTAATTTACAATTTTATCCACAATCTACGATTAAATATTCTGATAATTTGAAATAATTACTCAAATATCAATTTATACTATGATCTATCTCTAATATCTTTAAATTTTGAGCCCTTTCATGCCTGGTATTGTTATACCTTCAACCTAGGACAACTCCAGGCCTAACAATTTATTTACCTAAAGATGTTGATCGACCATTGAACCCTTTATCCCAATAGGGAGTTTATGCTAATGGTAATATGGCTAATATTTCTTAAACAAACCCCATTAACATCTCTAGAAATGTTGATGTCATGGAAAATGTTTATATCAATGCAAGCTGTTCTCCTGAAGAAGTTTATATTTATACTGAAATTTTCAAGGAATTCCATGATGTCTATGCTTAGTCATATGAGGAGATGTCAAGAACTGACCATATTATTGTAGAGCATGATATCAAAACTTTGGAAATTGAACCCAAGTGATAGAACAATTACACTCACAAAATTGCTAATCAAACATGCAAAATTAACATTAAAGGAGACTGAAATTGGAGCATAACACTAATCTGTATTGAATAAGTGTACAATAGCCAACCTTGTGAATTAATAGTATATTGAAATATATAATTACATGAGATATTCAAATGCATAAGGATTCCATTCGAAATAGTCAAAAAGTAGGCTTACTAAATCTATTCAAATCCCCCATAGGTGCATAAAGCAGTTTCCAAATCCACCAGGATGCTCACGGATTGGAAAATTCAAGTAGGCAAGATAATAAGGGATGGAAAGAAAACTCATACATGCTTTTATTAGGAGAAAATGATGGAGGATGATGTGGGAAAAAACAATTCAACTACACCTAGTCTTGCTTTCCCTTTTACCTTAATTCTCAATAAAACAAGCAGCTTTACAGAAAAAGTAGATATGCGCTTTGGAGGATATGGAATAAAGAAGACATGCTAAATATGGTTTCCAAGAGGTTTCCCAAGAATTCCATGACTAATTTTTATCAAGTGTTGACTTCTATGACATGTAGAAGGAAACTAGCATAGAGTGGAATATAGGAGACTAGGTAAATAAGACAAAAATGATTTAATTAATGTCTAAGGTAGGTAAATATGGGTTGATTATTCTAACACCCCCCCTTAAGCCTGAATTTATGAGTAAATATCAGAAAAATATAGGGCCTAGCAACAAGGCTTAGTCACCCTTTACATACTGCATGTCCATTTAACCAAGGAAAGAGGCAAAAACCTAGTGGGAAAATCCTCCCCTAAACATGGACAGTAAAAACAAAATTTGAAAATCTTGTCATAAATCATGCTTCACAGCATGATCAATAATCCCCAACAGTGATTTTAGATTACTGAATGTCTTCTCACAAAAAACTTTGGTGAATATGTATGCTACTTGTTCTGAAGATGCACAGAAGAGTAGGTGAATGGTGCCATCATGCACAAGTTGTCTAATGTAGTGCATATGGATCTCAATGTGTTTGGTTCTCTGTCTCTGAACTATATCATTGCAGATTTGAATGGTGTTCTAATTATCACAATAGATAATAGTTTAAAACTTTGATTCGAAGCCACATTCTCCAAGTATTCCTTGCAACCACAAACATTGAGTTGCTGCATTTACAACTCCTCTATACTCTGCTTCTGTAGATGAGAGTGCTATGGCACTCTGTTTCTTGCTTGACCAGTTGATTGGTCCTTCTACAAGAATGAACACATATCCTAATGTTTACTTTCGATCTGTGTTTTCACCTACCCAATCACTGTCAATAAACCCAATAAAATCAAGATCAGATTTAGCTTTGTAGAAGATCCCATGAGTTCTTGTTCCTTGAACAAAGTTAAGGATCCTTTTGGCTGATCTCCAATGGATATCATGAGTCTAATCCATGTATATTGAAGCCACACTAACTGCATAATATATATCAGATCAAGTGTGTGTAAGATAAAGGAAACACCCAATCAACTACCTATGCAGTGTATTATTTACCATAGGAGAAGAACTTGCTTCTTCAATCTTAACTCCTGAAAGGAAGGGAGTCTTGCTTGGATTGAAATATTTCATTTTGAACTTGTTCAGAAAATCTAAGGCATAATTGGACTGATGTACTTTGATTCCATGTTGGGATTGAGCAATTTTGAGACCCAAGAATTGGCTCAACAATCCCAAATCAGTCATAGAAAATGCATGGTTCATTGCATCCTTCAAGGAGGCAATCTCTTTCTTTGAACTTCCTGTAATCAAAAGGTCATCAACATACAAAAAAATAATCATCAAAGAACCATGAATCATATTCAAATAAACATTAGGATCAGAATTGCATCGAACAAAACTCAATGACAGCAGAAATCCATCAATCTTGGCATACCAAGCCCTGGGGGCTTGCTTGAGCCCATACAATGATTTCTTTAACCTGCACACAAAAGATGGATTAGAAAAAATCCCTTTAGGTTGCTTCATGTAAATCTCTTTAGTGATATATCCATTTAGGAAATCACACTTCACATCCATGTGATGTACCTCCCACTGCTTCGAAGCTGCAATGGCTAAAGCTAGCCTTATGGAGTCCATCTTTGCCACTGGTGCAAAGGTTTCATTGTAGTCGATACCATGTACTTGTGAGTATCCCTTGGATACCAATATTGCCTTATATTTCAATGGTGAACCATCAGCAGCAAACTTAGTCTTAAGAACCCACTTACATTGAACTAGCTTCCTCCCTGGGGGAAGATCAACTAGTTCCCAAGTGTTGTTCTTCTGGAGCGAGCTGAATTCTTCTTTCATGGCTGTTTTCCATCTTGGATCATGTGATGCATATTCATATTTCTGTGGATCTGATTCAACCATCAGATATCACTTCTCATCAAATAAGGTATCTTTCATACATAGAGCACTCTCAAACTGAGATCTAGTCCTCCTAGTGTCACTAGGATTTTCAGCTAGTTCCCCAGCTGCAAGAATGGTCTTTGCTGCCCATTTTGGTCTTGTAGGGATATCAAGATATGCAATCAAATCATAATTATCAGAAATATAATAATCATCAAACTCATTAGTCTCTCCACTTACAATCAATGGATATGGTGGTGAAGAAGACTCTCCAACTTCAACTGCTACTAAAGGCTCTTCTTGGAGTTGAACACTTCTTTCAATGAAAGATTTGTTAGTGCTCAAGTTAATCAGATTGTACCCTTTTTAATATTCAAAATACCCAACAAATAGGAACTATTGGCTTTGGGATTGCAAAGCCTTTCTCTTTTCAGTTGGAATTCTAGCCCAAGCCTTTGAGCCAAAAATCCTGAAATGGGTCACATTTGGCTTGTTCCCACTCCAAGCTTCGAAAGGGGTCATACCATCAAGCTGATTATGAGGCACCCTATTCTGGATGTAGGATGCACATTTTATAGCCTCGTCCCAAAACTTTGGTGGCAAAGTCTTATCCTCCATCATACAGGTTGCCATCTCCTTCAGTGACCTGTTCTTTCTCTCAACAACACCATTTTTCCGTGGTGTGTAAGCGATCGAATCCTGCATCTAAATACCTACATATTTACAATACTGAATGAACTTAGACTTGAAATACTCACCAGCATTGTCAGATCTGAGGATCTTGAGTTTCCTCCCAGACTGGTTTTTAACCAAGGCTTTAAAGACTTTGAAGAGGTCAAAAACTTTAGACTTATGGTTTAGGAAGTAAACCCAACAATACCTGGAAACGTCATCTATGAAGGTCAGTGCATATTTTTCTTGACTCATGGACATATGAGGAAATGGACCAGCAATGTCACTATGGATCAACTCAAGAGGTGTAGAGGTTCTCTCATGACTAGCTCTCTCAAATTTGTGCTCTGGGTGTTTTCCTAGGATACAAACTTGACAGACTCCCTTGGAAAACTTGATCTTTGGTAACCCTATGACCATATCTTTTTCACTCAAATCAGAAAGATACTTGTAGTTAAGAAGGCCAAATATTTCATGCCAAAGCTTGATTTCCTCATTAGCATGAATCAGAAGAGAAAAGGGGTTTGAGCAGGGTAGAAAATGGGAAAACATGTATACCTTCGAAGTGTGATCAACAACACCTTTTTCTATGACTTTACCATTCGAAATCTCTATGATTTCAAAATCATTAGGGGAGAATATGACCTTCTTTGGAGACCCTGTGTGAGCCATCTGATACACTAACAAGATATTAGAGGCAATACCTGGAACATACAACACATTATTGAATGGCATGGTCAAGATCAATCCTTCCTTTCCCCAAACTGTCAGTGAGAGAGTCATCTCCCAAAACTATTGGTGGACCTTTCAACATGTCAAGAGAGGATAATTCCTCTTTTGTCGAAACCATATGTCTAGAAGCTCTAGAGTCTATGATGAAGCTAGGTGAGCTTGATGTGCCAGCAACCAAAGCATGTACTCTCTCTCAGTCCTCTGAATTTGATCCTCCTTCCCTCTTCTTTGAGAAATCAGGAAGGGATATGTTATTCTTCTCCAGGATTTGGGTCAACATGTCAATTTTCTTCTTCATACAAGAGCTTTTAGGATTATAGCCCTTACTGTAGTATGTGCACTTGCTCATTTCTCCTTTGTTCTTCTTCTTCTGGAAATTCTTCTTGGAGCCTTGGGGCTCCTCTTGAGACTTGTTCTTGTCTCTCTTTTGCTCAGGTGGATTTTTAGCTTTTTTATTGATTTTTGAGTCCACCCTTGAATCTCCAACAATGAAATCTTGGTCTTTGGAAGGTTTGATGGTGCCCATCATCACCAACTTATCTTGTTCTTGTGTGAGGGATTCCATGAACTCTGCAAGCATCTTCCATGCTCGAGCTGTCAACTTGGTGGCATGGAAGGTCGAAACAAATACTGAATAGTCAAGGACAAGATTTTAGATTATGGCCAAAACTAGTTGCTCCTCCTTGTTTTCAATCCCACACGGTTTTAGTTACAAAACAAGGGCTTTAAACTTGGAAAAATAGAGTTGCAAGGATTCAAAGCTGCTGGGACTCAAGGAGATCAGCTCATTCTCGATTTGATGTCCTCTCATGTCATTTGTCTTACCAAAAATATCTACAATCTTCTCCCACACTTCATTAGGTGATGTCAATCCATCAAGATTGAAGAGGAGGTCTCTTGAAATGCTCAGACAGAAAATACCATAGGCCTCATCCCTCCTATTGTGCCATTTTATTTTCTCTATAGCTGCATTGGGATTTTCCTCAGTTGCCATAGTAACCCTATAGATACCTTTCTCTCTCAACAATATCTCCATCTCAGCTTTCCATTCAAATAAATTAAATGGAGTCAAGATGATCTTTTGAGATTGGTACATAGCTCAGAAACTGTGCCCTTTAGTCAACAGAATATGCTCCCAGTCAAGATGTTGAACCTACAATAGCAATATGGAAGGAGAGAAATCAATATACAAAGTCTCTGATACCATGTGGAAATTGAACCCAAGTGATAGAAAAATTACACTCACAAAATTGCTAATCAAACATGCAAAATTAACATCAAAGGAGACTGAAATTGGAGCATAACACTAATCTATATTGAATAAGTGTACAATATCCAACCTTGTGTACAATAGGATTCTACAATATATAATTACATGAGAGATTTGAATGCATAAGGATGCCATTTGAAATAGTCAAAAAGTAGGTTTACTAAATCTTGTCAAATCCCCCATAGGTCCATAAAGCAGTTTCCAAATCCACTACAATGCTCACGAATTGGAAAATTAAATTATGCAATATAATAAGGGATGGAAAGACAACTCATACATGATTTTATTAGGATAAAAGGATGGAGGATGATGTGGGAAAAAAACAAGTCAACTACACCTAGTCTTGCTTTTCCTTTTTCCTTAATTCTCAATAAAAACATGCAGCTTTACAGAAAAAATAGATATGCACTTTGGAGGATCTAGAATAAATCAGACATGCTAAATATGGTTTCAAGGAGGTTTCCCAAGTGCTCCATGACTCAGTTTTAGCAAGTGTTGACTTCTATGACATGTAGAAGGCAATTAGCATAGAGTGGAATATAGGAGACTAGGTAAATAAGACAAAAATGATTTAATTAATGTCTAAGGTAGGTAACTATCGGTTGATTATTCTAACAAAAACCTATCCAAAATCAAATCCTCTTCATCAAAATATTCATCCTGTTATTACTATGAAAGCAACTATTATTAAAGTAGAGGTTGAAAAACCACTTAAAGTAGGTTTTATTTGCCCCATTTCTTTGACAGAGTGGGTATACGATCTCATTCCAGTAGATAAGAAGCAGGGAAATACTTGAGTATGTATGGATTTTAGATATTTTAACAAGGATTTTATGAAGGATAACTTCCCCACTCCTTTCATCGATCAATCATTGATGAGTGTGCAGGAACTGAGGTATTGTCCTTTATGGATGGATTCTAAGGGTACACTGAAATTCAAATATGATCCATCGAACAACATAAAAATAATTTTATTTGTCTTATGGAAATTTTACATACATAAATATTGTTAGAGAAATAATCCACCTTAGTACCATGATATTATACCTTAGGCACATTTCATTTGCTTCCATGCAATGTTCTATGGTCTGGAATTAGGGATATTGATCATTTACTCATAGTTGATGCTCTCCTGGTTAATCATTCTAATAGTTGAGGTGCTCCTAGTTTATAATTATAACTAGAAGGCACCCTCATTGATGATATATTATCCTAGGTGCACTCCACCATCCCCAGATTCAGGGATCGTGTTTGACTCAAGGCGCTAGTGCATGTTTGTGGTGGTCTTTGGCCTTTCTTAGGAATTTATTGCCTCCTATAGCCACTCCCAATCACACATGTGCTCACCCATCCCTAACATGCCTCCATTTATGTATCAACATGCCTCACCCATGTTCATACTTGCATTTGTGACCATTTGGGATGATTAGGAAGTTGATTGGTCCACTTACGGGAGTTTGAGGGTCAAATCATGGTCTGACATGTGTATGCATCCAGATGGCCTCCAAGATACCACGATTTTTCCCTATTGTAATGTATATATGTTCTAGAAATAGTTACATGTTGGAAAATCATAATAATATATGTTATTGACTTCATTTGTGTGTGTTATTTTCACTCTTTTTGCTCATTTGTGATTATTTTTTGAGCAATATCAAATTGTGAGAGTTTACTTGGTTCCTAGATCAAGCTGTGATTCAATTATCAAATGGTTTCAGAGCTCTTTGGAGCTGAAAATAAAATCCATAGTGTTTGATTTGTTGTTTGAGGGTATTTCCAGATAGATTCAAGTGTTTTCTTTGTAGATACATTCAATAGTTTGTCACCAAGAGTGCAAGCAGAAATGGAACAGACCCATGTCTTGTTGATCCCATTCAACCATTTCAAATGGAAGGATGAAATGGTGATCCAAATGAGTTTGAAAGGCCTGTATAGGGTTACCATGGGGACTGAGGTTGAACTAAAATCTGCTGTGGAGAAATTGAAGTTCTTCAACAGGCTTGATGAAGCGTTTCGAATGATTTGTCTTAGCATTTCGAGAGACTTTCTCTTCCATGTAGATAGTCTATCAACTCCCAACGAATTATGGCTCAAGATTGAGTCATTTTTTGGGAATACTAATGAGATGAGAGGTCATCATCTAAAAAATGAGCTAATCTCCTTGAGTCCAACTCATTCCGAGACAATCCAGAACTTCTTCACCAAGTTCAAATCGTTGGTGCTTTAGTTGAAATAGTGTGGCATAGAAAATAAGCATGGACATCTCACATTGTCCATACTTTTGAAGATATGCATGATGGCACATGCATGAAAAAAACCATAGACATGATGGTACAACTTCTATATAAGAACAACATCCCACTTCCTGAGGGCGCAAGGAACAAGGATGGAAGTTCAGGCCTAGACAACAAGGAGAGGTGTCATGCATTGGTTGTTAGTTATTCAGAATACTCTACCTTCATCATAGATTCATGAGATTCTAGGCATATGGACTCTATATAATAATTCTTCTCGGCCTTGTATTTTGACAGTGGTCCTATTGTTTGAATGGGAGATGATTCAGAGATCTAAGCCAAAGGGATTGGCAGGATTGATCTTGATGATGGGTACTTCAATATTGTTTTTCATGTACCATACTTTGAAGCGAACCTATTCCTAGTGTCCCAAATGACTCACATTGGTGAATTCAAGAGAGTAACATTTACTCAATACATAGTGGAGATAGAAAAAATATCCACAAACAAGGTGGTGGCGTTGGGGTTTGTTGATCATAATGCAAGAATGTACAAGTTCTCTCATTTAATTCCCTACTCCAAAGGAAATGTGCTTATGTATCATGCCAATGATACAAGCATATTGTGGCATGAGAGATATAGCCATCTCAACTATAGGTACCTCTAGGCATTGAACAAATAAGGCATTGTGGAAGGCTTCCTTCTATCAAGTTCTCAAGTGGCACATGCAAAGGATGTGTAGTGGGAAAGCATGCAGAGCGAAACTATGAGAAAGGGAGATCAAGGAGAGCTACCCAAGTGCTTGGCTTAGTGAATTCAGATCTTATTGGGACTCTTCACATGCCCTATTATGGGGGATCAAAGTATGTTTTTCGTATTATAGATTATTTTTCAAGGGTTTGTTGGGTGTATTTCCTCAAACTAAAATCTTTAGTCTTTGAGACTCTCAAAGTTTGGAAATCCCTAGTTGAGAATGCATATGTGAATAATATCAAGGTCCTTAGGACTGAAAATGGAAAGGAGTATGTGAAAAAGAGTTTTCAACATCTCTGTGAAGAATGTGGCATCCAAATGCAACATTCGGTCCCCTACACACCACAACAAAATGGTGTTGCAGAGTGCAAGAACATGGCTCTCAAGGAGATGGCTACATGTATGATTGAAGCAAAGGATTTGAATCCTAATATATGGTATGAATCCATCAAATTTTCTACATACATCCAAAATAGAGCTCCTCACAAAGCATTGGATGGAAAAACACCATATGAAGATTGGTTTGGTCACAGGCCAAGTGTTTCACATTTCAGGGTCTTTGGCTCAAAGGCTTGGGTTAGGATTCCTCCAAAGAAGAGAAAGGTATTGAAACCTCAAATAAATGAGTACATAATGGTTGGATATGCTGAATATGCAAAGGGATACAAGCTCTTTGATCCCTCAACTCAGAAGACATTCATATAAAAGAGTGTACAAGTCAAAGA
The DNA here is from genome assembly GCA_001517045.1 of Pseudotsuga menziesii. Lineage (NCBI taxonomy): Eukaryota > Viridiplantae > Streptophyta > Pinopsida > Pinales > Pinaceae > Pseudotsuga > Pseudotsuga menziesii. The sequence goes on along the minus strand of LPNX010503391.1, from coordinate 42,199 downwards.
GGAGCTCATGAAAGAGGTTGAACTAGATCAAGGGGAATGCTTACATCCTCCACTCCATGATGATTCTTTTTATGATATTTCTGAATATGAAGAGGATATAGATTTATATCCAGGCTCACCTATTCAGCCCAAATGGGCTGAGAAAACTCTTGAAGTAGCTGGAAATCTAGTTGGCAATCCACTAGATCCTAAAAAGACTAGACCTCAATATCACATTGCTTTCTTTGCAGGTGAAGTGAATATTGCTGATAAATTATTCATTATTATTGGATATTATCCTAAAACATATAAGGAATCATCACTTGACCCAATATGGAAAACAACCATGCAATAAGAATTCAACTCATTACAAGAAAATGAGACTTGGGAATTGGTTCCCTTGCTCTCCAAGAGGAAACTAGTGCAATGGAAGTGGGTCTATAGGAAAAACGTGGATGTTGATGGTTTATATATTAAGTATAATGCCATGTTTTTTTCCAAAGGATTCTCTCAAGTCCAAGGAATGGAATATATAGATACATTTTCACCGGTTGCAAAGATGGACTCTGTCAGGCTACTTTTAGCCATTACTGCATCTAAGCGCTAGGAGGTTCACCACATGGATGCTAAGAGTGCATTTATTCATGGTGAATTTAAAGAGGAGATATATATGCATCAAACTGAAGTTTTAATTGAGGATCCTTCACTTTTATGCAGGTTAAAGAAGTCTCTCTATGGCCTCAAGGAAGCCCCCAGGGCTTGGTATGCCAAGATGGACAATTTTCTACTCTCGCTTGCATTTGAAAGATGTAAATATGATACTAATGTGTATTTGCAGCATGTTGGTGAATTATTTCAGGTCATAGTTCTATATTTTGATGACATTTTTATTACAGGCAGCTGTACTAAATAAATTGGATTGATTAAGTCTTCTTTGCATAGTGAATTATCCATGACTGATCTTGGATTGTTGAAGCAATTTCTTGGTTTGGAAATTGAGCAATCTGAAGCAGGGATCAAGGTCAGAAAACAAAAGTATGTTTTAGAACTATTATTTAATTTTAAAATGGATGAATTTAAGGCATCCAAGTTCCCATTCCTTTTAGGAATAAAACTAGGTGAATTTGGTGAGTCTCCTTTGGTGGACAACTCGTTGTACAGACAACTAGTTGGGAGTCTACTATATCTTACACACTTTTAACCATATTTTGAATATGATGTAGGTGATGTATTGAGGTATATGCAGAAAAATCATGAGATCCATTGGAAGGAATCCAAAAGGATCCTGCACTATGTGCAAGGAACCAAGCACTTCAGGGTACATTATGTTGTTGGTTCTCCACTAGAACTAGTAGGATTATCTGATTCTCAATGGGTTGGAGATCCCAATGACAGGTTGTCCAATTCAGGTTATGTATTCATTCTATAACATGGTCCCATATACTGTTCAAGCAAGAAATAACACACCATATCCCTATCTTCAGTTGAGGCCGAGTATAGAGGAGCAGTGAATGCAGCTACACATGTGTGTGGTTGCAAGGTATTCTTCGAGAACTTGGAGTTACATTTGATTCACCAATAGTAATTTGGTGTGATAATAAAATATCAAGAAATATTTTCACTGATCCAGTGCATAGATATAGGACCAAACACATTGAGATACACATGCATTGCATTCGGAGCTTGGTGCATGATCAAGTGATAGCCTTGTAGTATTGCCCATCTGTAGAGAAAACTGCTGACATTTTCACCAAGAGCTTCACAGAGAAGACATTCACCTATCTGAGATCCCTTCTTGGAGTGGGTGATACATGGTGACGGATACCATTCAATTTCATATTTTTGGCTCCATGTCCATTTTTTAGGGGAGGTTTTGTTCCCATGTGGTTTTCCTCCTTACCTTGTTTTTAAGG
>LPNX010503391.1:0-40123 GCA_001517045.1 Pseudotsuga menziesii | reverse complement strand
GGGGGGGGGTTGAGAAATAATCCACCTTAGTACCATGATCTTATACCTTAGGCACATTTCATTTTCTTCCATGCAATGTTGTATGGTCTAGACTTAGGGATATTGGTCATTTACTCATAGTTGATGCGCTCCTGGTTGATCATTCTGACAGTTAAGGTGCTCCTAGTTGATCATTATGAATGCAAGGTTCCCTCATTTATGAAATATTAGCATAGTTGTGCTCCCCCATCCCCATATTTTGGGACTGTGTTTGACTCAATGTGCTAACGCATGTTTGTGGTGGTTTTTGGCCTTTCTTGGGCATTTATTGCCTCCTAGAGCCACTCCCACTCAATCGTGTGCTCACCCATGCCTGTCATGCCTCCATTTATGTCTCATCATGAGTCAACCATGTTCACACTTGCATTCGTGACCGTTTGGGATGATTAGGAAGCTAATTGGTCCACCTAGGGGGGTTTGAGGGTCAAATCATGGTATGGCACTTGTATGCATCCAGATGGCCTCCAAGACCTCATGATTTTTCCCTATTGTAATATATATATATATATATATATATATATATATATATATATATATATGTTCCATACATAGTTATATTTTGGACATTCATAATAATATTTATTATTGACTTCATTTTTGTGTGTTATTTTCACTCTTTCTACTAATTTGTGCATATTTTGTGAGCAATATCGAATTGTGAGAGTTTACTTCGATTGTATATCTAGATGTGATTCAATTCTCACAAATATTTCATTTGGAATTATAATGTTGGAGCAACTTTTTAGTAGGCCATGTCATTTTCTTTCCATGATATCAATCATATAATTGAAGCTTATATTGATGATTTAGTAGCTCATTCTCACAAGAGGTAAGATCATCCTGATCATATTTGACTTGTGTTTGAGTGATGTAGGAACTATAAGATTCATTTGAATCCTAATAAGGGAACCTTTTGTGTTGATTCAAGTCGGCTTCTAGGTTTTATTGTATCTAACAAGGGAATTATGGTGGACCCTTTAAAGGTAGAATCCATTGTCAATTTATATCCTCCTACAAACATTTGTCAACTTCAAAGTCTCCAAGGGAAGGCTAATTTTCTCAAGAAATTCATAATTAACTATGCCAATATCATGAAAATTTTTATGTGGTTACTTAAGTAGGGGGTTCCTTTTATTTGGGATGAATCTTCCCAAGCTTCTTTCAATGGTATTAAGAAATCTCTTATGGAAAACCCTCTACTTAATCCTCTAGATTACACAAGAGATTTATTATTGTATCTGACTGCCTCTTATTCTACTATTGGTGTAGTGCTATTTTAGGAAGATGATAGTTCACAAGAACATGTCATTCTATTATCTTTGTCATGCTTTGGATGGGATTGAACTTAAGTATTCCCATAATGAAAAGTTAGATTTAGCGGTTGTTTTTGTATTCCAATGACACTGACACTATATTTTGTTTCATAAAACCATGGTACTTGTAGATCTCAATCGATTCCTTTTTTTTTAACCTGTTGAATAATCAGGGGAAAATTCAATAAATGGATTGTTCTTTTGTAGGAATTTCATTTGGAGTTCCAATTTTCTAAATAAAAAAGTATCTGGTTTTCACTTAACATGTTTCGTAGTTCCGAAGTGAACAATGTGATAATAACAAATATGGATCATTCCCTGATGAGCTTATCTTTCTCATTTCTTCCAATGACCCTTAGTATGAATGTATTTTAATATATCTTCAAACTTTGAAGTTCCCTTAATCACTCCTTCTCATGGGACAAAGAACGATGCCTTTAACATAACAAAAAGAATTATCTCATCATCATGGGGTTGATTATATTTTATGCCATTGTTTGATTCATGAAGAAGTTGAGTTTGTTTTGAATGGATCTCATAGTGGATCTCGTAGAGGTCATTTTTATGGGGTAGAAAATGCTCAGAAGATCTTGTGCATCGATTAATTTTGGACTATGATTTTTAAATATTGTATTGAGGTGGTCAAAACATGTTAAAATAATGTAAATTCAGAAGATATTCTAGTTGTAATGTATCCTCCTTCTGGAGATGATTTTGGTCTTGTTAGAGTTATTGAAGGATGCAATGTAAACCTCCGAATGTAAGTTGGGTCAATAGTACCCAAGTATCAATATAATAAATGTTATTTGTGGTGTCCGTTTGGACAAGTCAACCCTGATAGCTAGTGAAGTCAGCCCCACCAAGTTAGAGGTCAAGTCAATAGAAGAATATAAATAGGGAGGCACTCACCTTCATTTGTACTCACTCAAGAATTTTTTGCAAGAGAGAAGAACCAGTGCGCCAAGAAATAAGTTAGAAGAAGTTGTATGGGTTTTACACTGCTCTGGTCGAGATCTATACTGAGGATGTTTTGCGGGGTTTTCTACCTTGAGGTTTCCCCGAGGAAAATCTTTGTGTTCTTGTGTTCTTATGTTTTCTATGCATGTTGTTCTTTTAGTGATATTCTAGTAATTTTTTTTAAGATATCATCTAAGAAAATTGATAAAACTTAACATGGTATCAAATCCACCCTGAAAGGATGCATTGCACAAATATGGTTTTTCATTCTAAAAAAATCCCTCGAAAGATCATCCAGGAATGAGGGACCCCTAAACTTGCCCTTGAAGAGCGCATATTTCTGTGAAGACAGATCCAGAATCCAAGAAGTTTCAGTTTTTGACATGTTACTATTGTTGGGACAAACTGGGGTTTCAATTTTTTTGAGACTCCATCATTAATATCAGGAAAAGAAAGTTACAAGATACCTCACCTTAGGGAGGTGCATATTTTCCACCTCTCAACCCTGTTAGGGTTTCCAGTTGAGAAATTAGGGTTTCTACATCAAACCCTAGGTCATCTAGAAGGAGGTTAGCCATAAACTATTTTCTTCAAGTAAGTACTCTTCCTCCTTGTTCCATTTGAAGTTCTCATTCTATTGAACATGACTAAGAACACCAAGCTATATGAAAAGATTGAAGGAGTTGAAAACTTCATAGCATTGAAGTATATGATTATTCTCATCCTACAAGAGAATGATCTAGACAAACTTGTGAAGGAGGAAGTGAAAGAACTAGAAGAGGAGGAAACTAAGTCCAAGCATAATAAGGATATGATCATAGGTGAATCCATCAAGGATAACTTGATTCCTCAAGTATCATAAAAGGAAACTACAAAATAAATGTTTGATTCCCTCTCTAGTCTATTTGAAGGGAGAAACATAAACAGGAAAATGACTCTGAGGAATCACCTCAAAAGTCAGAGACTATGCAATCTTACTTTACAAGAGTGGTTCAAATTAGAGATCAGCTAGAAGCCATTGGTGATACAGTAGAAGAAGGAGAAATTGTGATGACCAACTTAAATGGTCTCCCAAGAGATTAGGAATCTTTTATCTGAGGAATTTGCTCAGGAAGGAAACTAAATAAATTTAGAAATATATGGGAAGAATGTGTCCAAGAAGAAGAAAGAATATTATCCATTGAAGTGAAGCTAAATGATACCAAAGATCAATCCTTGACATCCCATGCCAAAGGAAACTAAAAAAGGAAGAGTCATGATCATCCTTGTAAGACTCGAGGGTTCAAAAGACAAAAAGAAAGACTTCTCAAATTATGAGTTCTTCACTTGTCACAAGTTGGGGCACATTGCCATTAACTGTCCCATAAAATAAGAAAGAGTTAAAAATATGAAAATATTCCAAGCTCATGCTATTGAACATAGTGATCAAGAAGTAGAAGAGGAAGTAAATAAAGATGAAGAATCCAATGAAGAATATGTAATGATCTCTGCCCTAACAGGATCAATCTCTCCAGGAAATGACACCTGGCTAGTAGACAGTGGTGCATCCAAGCACATGACAGGTTACAAGGACTCACTATCATTCCTTGTAAAAAAAGAATCACCACAAAAAGTAATTCTTGGAGATGACTCCCAATATCCCATTAAAGGAATGGGAGAAGCATCCTATAAGTTGGACTCTGGAAAATCCATGAAGATGACGGATGTCTTATATGTCCCTGGACTAAAGAAGAACCTCTTGTCTATTTCAGCTTTGGACAATAGAGGGTTCAAAGTTTCTTTCATAAATGGAAAAGTCCTCATGTGGTCAAAAGGAAAGACCATAGATGATGCAGTAGAAATTGGAATTGAAGAAGGAGGAATATACAAACTGAAGGGACATGCATATTCATCTTTAGAAACAAGTACAATAAATCCATGTGAGCTTTGGCACATAAGGATTTCTCATATTCATTACAAATCTCTACCAATAGTAAGCAAGGTTGTGACTGGTCTACCAGAAACTTAGATAGAACATGAAGGAGTATGCAAAGGATTTGCACAAGGAAAGAATACTAAGAATCCCTATCCAAAGAGTGACAACAAAGAAAATGGGATCTTAGATATTATCCATTTGGATATATGCGGGCCAATGCAAACAACTTCATTAAGTGGTTATGTTTACTATGCTTCTTTTAATGATGACTACTCCCGCAAGACTTGGATATATTTTTTGAAAAATACAGATGAAGTGTTTGAAAGGTTTAAAGAATTTAATTCCCTAGTAGAAAGCCTCTCTGAGAGGAAAATACATATTTTTAAGATCAAATAATGGAAGAGAGTTCACATCAAATGAATTCAATTATTTCTGCAAGGAAGATAGGATTAAGAGGGACTCACCATTCCCTACAATCCTAAAAAAAATGGTAGAGAAATAATAGATATATCATGGAAGAAGTAAAATCTATGATACATGATCAATATCTACCAATGTACCTATGGGAAGAAGCAGCCATAACAGTAGTACATGTACTGGAACAGAATCTCCCACAGTGCCCTTGGGAACAAAACCCTAGAAGAAATGTTTTTCGGAGAAAATCCTAAGGTAAGTCACCTAAAGATATTTGGTTTCCCTGTGTATATTCATATTACCAAGGAGAAAAGAACAAAACTAGATCCTTCAGGAAATAAGGGATTGTTTGTAGCATATAGTGAACAATCAAAAGCCTATTGGATCTATATTCTGGGATACCGTCATATTGAGCTTAGCATAGATGTAACATTTGACGAAGACACAACTTTCAGAAAGTAGAAGAAATATAGAGAAGATGAAGAGGAACATGAAACTCCCAAAGCTACAGAGAATCCTAAACTAGTTAGGAATGAAGAAGAAAGTCAGATACCTGAGGATCATGATATGACTGAACCTCAGTTGCTAGAATAATTGCCCAATGAAATTAATTCTCAAAAGAGAAATCCTTCCTAGGCTCATGATGTAATCGAAGAAGCAAAAAGACTTGGTGTCCCAGAAGGAACCACTAGATAAAGAAAGAATCCAAATTCATATACCAGTTATATGGATTTGATTAGTGATCTAGTTGATAAAGAACAAAATTGTTTTGAAGAAGAAATAAATAAGAAGGAATGGGTTGATGCAATGGTCGAAGAATAACAATCCATAATAAAGAATGATGTGTGGTAAATAATCCCAAGACCAAAAGGAAAATCAGTAGTATCCTGGAAGTGGATCTTCAAAACAAAGCATTCCGTAGATGGTAGTATAGAAAAGTACAAGGAAATATTCATTGCTAGAGGGTCTCCCAAAAAGAAGGAATTGACTATGAAGAGACCTTTGCTCTAGTAGCTAGGTACACTTCAATTAGAACTATCCTTTCCTTGGAAATCAAGAATAAATGGAAGTTACATCAAATGGATGTGAAGACATCTTTTCTAAATGGCTTGATAGAAGAAGAAGTGTATATCGAAAAAAAACAAGGTTTCGAAACTGATGGTCAGGAAGCTTATGTATGCAAAATTAAGAAAGCATTGTATGGGCTAAAATAAGTACCCAAAGCATGGTACAAAAGAATATATGGGTTCCTAATGAGTTTAGGCTTTACCAAGAGTAAGACAAATTCTAACCTTTACTATAAGGTTGATAATGATGGGATTATGATATTATTTTTATATGTGGATGACTTATTCTTAACATGAGAAGATAAGCCCATCAATGAATGCAAGAAGAAGCTTACTTCAGAATTTGAGATGAAGGACCTTGGAATGATGCACTACTATCTAGGTCTTGAAGTTTGGAAATCCCCAGATGAGATTTTCCTAAACCAAGGAAAATATATGATATAAATTTTGAAGAGGTTTGGAATGTTAGATTGTAAGGCAACAAACTTGAAGTTATTGAATTTATTGAATGGCAACAAACTTGAAGTTATTGAATGATGATACATCAGAAACTCTAGATGCCACCATGTATAGATAGATTATTGGTTCACTGATGTACTTAGCCAATGCAAGACCAGATATATGTTTTGTTGTAAACACACTAAGTAAGTACATGGTGAATCCTGAACATATTCACCTGATAGGATAAAAACATGTGATGAGGTATCTAAAGGGAAATTTAGATTATGGGCTTAGATATACATCAGACAGCGAGATCAATTTAGATGGGTTCACAGACTCAGATTGGGAAGGAAGTACTAAATATAGAAAGAGCACCTCAGGTTATTGTTTTAGTTTGGGATCAGGCATGATCTCATGGTTCAGTAGAAAACATACCAGTATTGCACTTAGCACAACATAAGTAGAATACATTGCTGCTTGTTCAGCTTATAGTGAAGTAGTATGGCTTCGAAATATGTTGGCATGTTTATTTGATGAAGAAATAGATGTTACTGATATCCTTTGTGCTGATCATATTTGTATCAAGATGACATAAAATCTAGTTTTTCATGATAAGTCAAAACATATTGAAGTGAGATATCACTTTATTCAATACATGGTTCAGAAAGGAGCTCTAAATCTCAAATATGTTCCTACAAAGGAACAAGTGGCAAATGTGTTGACTAAGTCTCTAGCTCGTGTAAAGTTTAAATACTTTTGAGACAAGCTTGGTGTAGTCTGAAAGGACCTCTCTTGAAAGAGGGAGTGACAGTAGATGAAAGAATGATGCAATGGTGAGTAGCTCAGTATAGAGTATGGTAAGTCTGACTAGGACAATTTGGCCTGAAAGGGTTAGTCATATGAGGCCTGTTGATTGTAGGGGGATTAGTATGTCTGGCTAGATCATTTTAACCCAAGTGGGTTTGTAAGCCATGACAAGGCTTGTTGGTCCCCAGGAAGATCCATCTAACTAGGATTGTTGGCTCGAAAGGGTTAGTAAGTTAGAAAAAATTCTTAGGTGGATCTACTAGAGAACTCACCGTGATGCTGCTCTAAGATAGTTAGAAGGAAGGATGTTGTTACAGTATTGCTATACTAATGACTATTGAGATGTTAGTTCAGTATTGTTATATTGATTGAGATGTATGTTTTAGTATTGTTATATTAATTATAGTTCCAGCATTGTGATACTAATGATTGCTTGAGATGTATGCTTCAGATAGTGTCAGTATTGATTATACTGATGATTGATAAGATGCTTGATGAGATGTGTACAATGTAGTCACACTATTGATTGCTGAGATGATTTTTGAGATGGTTATAGTTGATTGCTAAGATGATTGAATGGTGATTGATTGATAGCTGCTGAGATGTTTATTGAGATAGTTTCAGTGTTACGCTGATTGATGTGATAGTTTCAGTATTCATATACTGATGAGGAAGATTCAATATCTCTATACTGGTGATGATTTTTATGATGATGATGTTCCAACATCTCTATGCTGGTAATGCAGATGATGATATAGCTCTACAACTAATTTGATTTTTAGCACTAACATGCTAATGATGTTGTTGATTGTTTCAGTATTTACATACTATTGATGCAGATGATGATGTTTCAATATTTTCATATTGAAGAGATAGATGATGATGTTTCATTATTCACATACTGAAGATACATATGATGGTGGTTCAATATTTACATACTGAAGATGTAGTTGGTGATACTTGTTATGCAGATGATGATGTTATCAGTATTCACATACTGAAGATGCAGATGATGATGGTTCAGTATTCACATACTGAATATGTAGATGATGGCAGTTCAGATGATGGTTGAATGTTTTCACACTGATGTTGAACAATGGATGATTCAGAATATGTTACAGTATTCACATACTGATACTATGGAATATGGTCCAAGAGATGAAGCAATAGATGATGATGATGATCCAGAAGATGATTCAACATTCATATGTTGATGCTGTAAGAGATGTTCCAGTAGATGATAAGAATATGATTGAAGAAAGATGATTGCAGAAGAAGATGCAGGAGAGATCGATGATGAATATGTATGATGTTGTACCAAAAATTCCTATGACATATAGAGTCTCACCGGTTAGTTGTAATAGTAGAATTTGCTACTACAGTTGAATTCCTTCCTAGTTAAGAGGGAGTGTTAAAATAATGTAACTTCAAAAGATATTCTAGTTGTATTGTATTCCTCCTTTCGAAGATGAGTTTGGTATTATTATATTCATCAAAGGATGCAATTTAAACCTCCGAATGTAAGTCGGGTCAATAGTACCCAAGTGTCAATATAATAAATGTTATTTGTGGTGTCCAGTTGAACAAGTCGGCTTTGATAGCTAATAAATTTGGCCACACCAATTTAGAGGTCAAGTCAACAAAAGAATATAAATAGGGAGGTTCTCCCCTTCATTTGTACTTACTCAGTGTTGACGGGCATATGTGACTATGCACGTAACGGGGAAGACAACCCAGACCGAGATCCTTAGAGCAGGTTCCAAGCTGTTTGGGATGGTTGTTTCCGACAGGTTCAAAGGCTCTGTTAGCCTGAAAGTCTAAAACTAAAACAAAGCTATTGTTAAATCTATCAAATACCTACGAATATACACAACAAACTTATTAACAAATGTACAAATTAAATGAGTTAATCTGATTATTAATGAATTATTAATATAATTAAATGAACTAATTCTATACAATTAATCTATTTAATTAACTGAACTTATAAATAATAAAAAATTAATCAAACATGTTAAATGAGTTATAAAATTTGCATTATTAACAAATATACATTAATTACAAAAATCAAGAAAGAACCTGAATGTAATTCAATGGCTGTTTTCTATAAAATAATTTAAAAGAAACAGCATATTAATCTATTTTCGATCTTATCCTTATCAAAAGTGAAAAGAATATTAAACCTGGAATCGAACTATGCTGATAATAATACTGCATGAATACACTTGATAATATTTAAAGAAATTTAAATATTAACAAAACCACATAGTAATCATTACATATTATATAAACAATGATATCGATCATTAATTAAACAATATGACATATCAGCAAGATTAAAAATCGATAATCGTACAAGACATGTATATTTGCAAAATTCTTTAGAGAATTATAACAAACATAGATAAAATAGAAAAGAAATGACAAGACTGATAGATATCAAAACTATATGCCAAGTATACAAACTAAAAACATATATTAAAAATATCACCAGTTCAATATATCGTAGGTCAAGACAGATAGCTGTCTAAAATTGTAGATGAATCAAACCACAGTCTTGTTGTCTCCTCTCCATCAACTATCGACCTCCTGGCAGCAGTGTTTGATGAGCTTACAAGAGAGAAATCTCTTCAGCTTTGGCAGCCCCCACCTTCCTCTCCTTCCAGCAAATTCCAGTCTGCTTAAATAACCAAAAACGGAATCCAAATTAGGTTTTACACAGACAAAATTTTGCCGGTCGCAGCTGCAAAAATCGTGTCCAGAAAACCTCCAAAATCTCCCAGGATCCATCACTTTTTGGAAAAATCCTCGTGAGTACAACTAAACGGGTCCGTTATGAGAAAAACCCATGTCGCGGATTTTTCATATCTATCTCCATTTGCTCAAAACGTGGCATGGAAAAACGCCTATTAATTGAGGACGCGTTTTTAATAAGTGACAGAGAATAAAATTCGTTTCCTGGCAATTTCCAGAATCAAAACAATCTCCTTAGCATCTGCACATGAAAAAAAAAAAAAACCTAATAAAAGAAAGAAGTGTAAACAGAATTCAATCATGAGAAAATAAATAGCTTAACCAATGATCTTTCCAGCTCTTTTGTTTCAATATATGCAATTAAAACATTTTAGCATCTACAAGATATTTGTTTTATTATTATTAGCAATATAATAATCCATAGATTCGGCTGGCATCTCTCAAATCTCTACAACATCGGAGAACAGATAACTGATTTAATATGAGGATCCCAAAATTCATAAACCTTTCCATTGAATTAATAGCTCCTTCAATCTTCATTGATAACCACGTACCATTATTCAAATAACCGATGGATAAATCAGACAATAATCTTCAATAAAAAAGAAAAGTATGCTCATTTCTAAGCCTTTATAAAATTCACATTAATTCCTGGTATTTTTGCAAATATGATAAAATTAAAATAAAGTGTTAATTATACCTAATTTTCTAGGTAAACATTTAAAAGATCAAAGAACTTTATTTATTATATTTATACAAAATAATTAAAAGATTTATTTATCTTGTATAAATAATAAAAATAAATAAAGTCTATTAATTATAAAGATACGTATTTGATCTTTAATTATTCAACACTTTTAATAATGTAGCAAAAATAATAAGATAGGCTTAGTAAAATATTTTTCAAACCCTTAACCTGAATGCATGGTTATATTATCCAATATCCATCGTTTCATGAATCAAAATTACCCAGTTGAATAATCAAATCAAAATTACCTATTTATAAAGTGCCAACAACACAATAATCAGCTTTCCAATTTTAAAACCTTATCAATTATTTATGATAACAAAATCACATCAAATAATAAACATTTGGATAAGTTTTTAAAAGTAGGTTATGATAAATCTTCAACACTTATCCCTTGATTCTCAATGTAAATCATACTCATAAAAATTTCAAAGAAGTGATTTTGTTAACTAATTCCTAGTTTGCAAAGGTTTCTTTTGAAAACATTGAATTTCATGTTTCAGTAGCTTCTGGAATATCATCATTTCAGTAGCTATCAATTCTTCACTTTTACTATATGAAATTCAAACATTTCATCAAAACAAAACATAATTTTATTCGATGAAATAATGGTTTTTAAAGGCTGTTGGGTAGGGGCACAACACTCAGTCAAGCATTTTTTGCAAGAGAGAGAAGAACTAGTGCGCCAAGAAAGAAGTTAGAAGCAGTTGTCTGGGTTTTACACTACGCTGGCAGAGATCTATACTAAGGAAATTTTGTGGGGTTTTCTCCCTTGTAGTTTCCTTGAGGAAAATATTTGTGTTCTTGTGTTCTGATGTTTTCTATGCATGTTGTTCTTTCAATGATCTTCTAGTAATTTGTTTTAAGATATCATCTAAGAAAATTGATAAAACTTAACAAAAAGTGCCATGCATGTCAATTTTTTACTAAAACTATGTGTGCACACCATGCTCCATTGTTTCTCGTGATCATTGTAGATCCATTCACCAAATGGGGGGTTGATTTCATGACATGAAACCCAACGTCAGTTGGGGGCATAAGTATATCATAGTGGTCGTCAACTATTTTATGAAATGGGCAGAGGCCATGCCTACTTTCTGTAACGAGCGGGAAATAATCTCTTATTTCATATTCAATCATATTATTACATGATTTTGTATCCCACATAAAATTGTCACTAACTGTGGTCAACATTTTCAAAACCATATGATGACTGAACTAACCACTATGTTGAAATTTGGTTGTCATTAATATCAAAATTGTAGTTTTCCACAAGACATAGAGCACAAACAAAGTAATGAAAAATGATGTATTGATTCACAATGTCATGTGTTGAAATGAAGTGTTTGTTGATGTAGTTGCTTATGCGTTCATCCCTAAAAAAACTAAATGTGTGTGTGTGCACAAATATGTGTTTAAAGTAAATTATGAAGTAACTCAACACGTGCATTAACAATTCTAATTCAAACAACAAGATGAATGAAGATTAACAAAAATATAACATGAATATTATGTGCTAATTTGAAGAAATATATAAGGAAATCTGGTGTAAAGAAGTATATGAAGTTCATATTGAATACAAGAAGTATAGTCCCACCAAATAGTGGAACCTTGGTGCAAAAATACCAGAAATACCAATTTCATAAACAAGTGTGAAAGGTTTGGGAGTGCGCAAAAGGAATAAGAGTAAGATGTGGTTGGAAAAATATGCTAATCCTGGAAGTATGCAATACCCACAAGAGTTGATACTTCAAGGGAACAAGACCATACATGAAGTAATTCTAAATTGTGAAAATCACACTAAGACATGGGACATAATTACACAAGCGCCCACACTAAAGCACTGTTGTCGCCTTTCACACACCTGGGTCACGTGGCAGAAATCTTCAAGCAACTCGGTGTGTCCTTGGGGATAAGTCTCGAGTCAAGGCTGTCACCTTGTTATTTACTCCTCCATTTAGGCTCAACTCCTAAAGAAGCCAAGGGGGGTAGACCCTATTAAGTTACTAAGGAAAAATTATTTAGTATGGTGATGTTAAATTGAATGAGTTACTTAGGAGTTTGAAATTTAACCATAAACAACCATAGATGACAAGATACAAAATGAGCACACGAAAGCACAATGCAGAGACACAATATATATATATAGAAAGAAAATAGCTAGTGCCTTAAAATGGAGTCAAAAGATAATCAATGTACTTGCATGTGCTTGGAGTGAATGTTTTGCGATTGCTTCTTGGTACGTTTTAAGTTAATGTGAAATATGAGTTGATTAAAATTGGACAAAGGGGTGGACTCCAAATATACCCGAGAGTACTTGGAGTATGTCCAAAACTAAACCTTCATGGATACCCGCAAGGAATATGTGGGCTGAATGGAGTCTCTGAGGCTATTGTTCATAATGCACCCGCGGGTGTAACAAAGATCGGCACCCTGAGGTCACTTTTCAGGAGTTCCCGCTTCCTTTGGGTATTTTACCATCATAATGGTTTGATCGAGGTGTTGGATTTTCACCTGATGGTTTATCAATTTGGGAGAGTGAATCCTAATTATTCTAATCACTCAAGTGCTTTTGATGCAGCTTGACTGATCGAATGAACCGCAGCCAAGTGTAGAGCATACACACTGGAGTCTTGTCAATTTTAGTAAATTTTAAGAGAGGTGTTCTTGTTAAAAAGAAAAGCCTCCAAGAACCTCTTTCGATCTAAGTGGATCTCAATCGAGGAATC
This sequence comes from Pseudotsuga menziesii, assembly GCA_001517045.1. Lineage (NCBI taxonomy): Eukaryota > Viridiplantae > Streptophyta > Pinopsida > Pinales > Pinaceae > Pseudotsuga > Pseudotsuga menziesii. The sequence continues at coordinate 26,939 of LPNX010503391.1, read as the reverse complement.
AAGGAGGGGTTAATTTTATTATAGCTGATGAAACAGTTGATGAAAAAGAAAACAAAGATACACAATACCGATTTTCTAATTAGTCCTACCACGCATCTCTTTCCCCTTTTGAGTCAATCAGGAAGTTGTGGGATAAGTATTAAAATTACTTTGAAACCTCAGATATGGAATATGGAAATTATTATAAATCAAATTATACTACGCTGCAGATTAGAACTACACTAGATTAAAAAAGGATAAACGAAAAGCAGAAAAAAAGACACGAATGCAAATCCCCCCAGGGGGGATGGTGAATAAGATCGAAAGAGCCTATTCGAAAAGATATTTTGTTTTTATTAGAAAAGATTTACAATATCAGCGAATTGAAATTGATGCACTTTGTTCCTTATTATCTGGGATCCAAAGGCTTACAACAAGCTTGTAACAAGCTAAAATCAAAACACGACGATGGGGGGAGCTTCTGGGAAGCTCTGGTTCATCCAAGAGTTGGAAAATGGGCAGAGTCTCCTTCTCTTTATGTTATACCTGCTAAAAAATAGTGAGCAATTAAAATCAAAATTTCCCAAACACACTTTAAAATTGTTTTGGGTCACCAAGCTAGTTACCAAAAAAAAAAACTAAGTAAAAAATTGTTAAAAGGGGCTAATCTAGTTTTGCAAAAAAGAACCAAGGAAAGCAAGCTTTCCTTGGGATCTTGGCTTGTTTTTTGAGCAGCCAATGATTTATGCACTTTTATTGCAGAATTTAAATCTTTGAAGAACGAAAAAAGAAACTACCTTATGAGCAAGCTTTAGATCTATGCTTTAGCTACTTGCAAAAAGGGAAATTCCTACACCTAGATCTATCTTTATGAAATGATATTCTTTATGAAATTATAGATCTAAGAAGCAAGAATATTATAACCTAGATCTAACAATATATATTCAATTCTTATAACTAGATTTGATCATAAGAGGAAGAGACAGGTAACCGAAAGATTGATTTTAATAGAAAGGAGGAAGAAAAGGGGAAAGGCCCGTTGTTGGATGGATCTGCAATGGAAACCTGTTAGTGGAATGCAAAGGGGAAATTCCTTCACAAGGTTTTTGGATGTACAATGGATTCAAACTAGATCCACAGCTCATCCAATCCTTGCTACCTAAAAATCTAAACACACAATCCTGCATGTAACCTCATGAGATCTGGATATATATATGAAAAAGAGACAAGAATTACATGCAAATAAACTTATTAAACATGTATAATCTAGATCTTCAAACATATATGCTATGAGATATAGAAAAAACAAGTAACCTTACTTGCCCAAATATACTCCTATTGATTCAGCTGAATCGTTCAAGCCAGACAGGGTTCAGATGCAGAAATTGAGAGAAAATCCGGCAACATCAATAGCCGTAAGACAATGATTAATCCAACACATGAGAGCATTACACCATTTGGCCTCCAAAGCTTCTTTATTCCAAAAATCAAAAGATTACAATAGTATTACAATAGCAAGCCCTTCAATCCAACTCTAACTAGCTTGGAAGAGGCAGCTTGTGCTTTTATTTATACAAAAACCAAGAGATCCAGCCCAGGGGGGGTGCAAATCCCAAGGAGACATATCACTGCAGCTGAGGGAGAGTCCATCAATGCTTATTTGAAGCTGAACTAAGACTACTTCTCAACCGAGGGGCTGATTGAGCTGACACATCAACCCATAAACCGACACATCAGTCCACAGAGCTTCCAGAAGAGCCCACACATGTGGAGGAGAGAGAGAGGGCACAATTCTCCATAAAGGTTGTTGAAGATCAACTCTGGATCTGATTTGATCACCTCCTTCAGTCAAAGATTTGTCAGATCCAGTTAATCTGGTTCAGATCTGACTGATTTCAATCAAATCGGCTGAGAATCTCCTGATCTAGGATTCTGGATTTGCTCCATTATTCATTAATTTATTAATTAAAATAATCAATAATTGATTTTTTGGGGATTTCTGACCCGAGTGATGGAAAATCACTCAAAACTAGGAAATAGTGGGTCCATGGGCTTACATGGTGCTCTTAGCTTGAAAATGAGCACCTACATGACTGAAACTGATTATTTGGCCCAATTTCATTACAAAATCAATTTTTCCAATTAAACTATTAAAAAATAGCCTAAGTTTTGGAAAAATTAAATTTTAATAAAAAACACTGAAAAAATCAAAAAATAAAAAAATTGAAAAAATATAGGGGGACTTAGACATGTTCATATGACTCGACCATGATGCCTATCATGTTTATACATAGACAAATAGATTCTAATAACCTCAATAGGCCTAAATTCCAAGCCGACCACCCCAACTTTGGAGGTATGGAGTGAAAAACTCAGAAATTATCAGTCGTTTATTCAACAACCAATAATAACCAAGGGAAAAAACACCCTGGGCTGATCAGATTGACAAATAAAGTATAAGAGACCGAGTCTTTTACAGACACTATCATGCTAGAACATTTATTATAATTCCCCCATGGGGTATGAACATGTAATATAATAAAACAAAGCTCCCTAGAAGCAAGACTGAAGGTTCTCTGAAGTCCGAACAAGTTATCTTTGTCCGGTTCACCAGGCTCACTTGATAAAAAACCACTAATTACAACTTAGGTGGTAACAAGCACAAATACATATGAGCAAATACCACCATGGTGTTGGACTGGAGTATGAAAAACTCCATGTGTTAAAACATGACAAGTTAGATGCCAACGAGAGATAGAAATAAGTGGTTAGATTAAAGAAGAAGTAAGGAAGTAAGGGCATCATCAATTCAAAGGAATCCCAACATATGGACACACTATCTGAGCAAGAGTATTATAAATAGACATGAACTAGTTGTGATAAACTAACCTTGAAGATGAATTTGAGATAAGTTTTTGGGTGTGCAAGCTTCTTAATTTTTGGGATCAGTGGCTCATTGAACCAAAAGAAGATATATAGTAGGGATCCAGATGCATGAAAATCATTAAAGGATATCAACAAAAACTCCACAAATAAGGAGAGTGCTTAGCACTAAGATTTGCAATGAAAGTAACAAAGGAAACATAACACTATTGATATCACATATCACAAAGGTTGGCAAGAATATCTATTGAAAAGAGTCTTTCACAGATATTGTGAAGTATTGACTTAGTAAAATAAAGATAGATAAGATTGAAAATATCTATAGAAGACATAAATCAAAATATTTCAAATAGATATAGCATGTAGAAATAGCACATTAGTAGATATAACTTGCACTAGTCGACACAAATTGTGCAATTTGCATACAACATAGAACTAAGAAGATTGATGGAAAATGACACAAATAAGAATGAGCTGTAGAATACTAAAAGTGCAATGAGAATCTAATAGTCCAGATCAGAGAAGACTCCCATCAACTAGAAAATTCAAAGACAACAAACAACACAATTCAAAGAAGGTTGTTGGACGAAGATAGTAGAAACAAGAGAAGACACATAATAGTGTAAGTTGTAGATTGGATCTTAAAGTGTGTAAGAAGAAGATAGTAAAGAGAGAAAAAGACACAGATCAAAGAGATCACAAAACGATCACACAAAAAAAAGATGTAGATCAGAAGGATCACTAAAGGTCGAAAGATGTAGATCCGAGGGATTACAGAAGGTTAGAATACACACATCGAAGGGATTACAAAAGGTTAAAAGACACATATTAGAGGAATCATGGAAGGTGATTGAAGAAGTTGAAAATCACAAATATTGAACACTGTAGGTCTAAAGGATGGATTTCACCAAATTTGAATAGAGTTTCATATTAGGGAAGTAATACGACGCAAGGAGAGGGAGTTGCAGCTTCCTTCTAGTTAGTGCTAGTAAACCAAGTTATTCTATGCTCACACTCAAGTTGGTGTGTTGAGTCTTAAATGTTGGGCACATACCCCCCTATAGTGTGGCACTTTACCCAATATATGATAGTGTATTACATATTATTGATGTAGGCTTGTTTCTATTAGTGGGTCTATTAGTTGTTATTGTACACCTTTGTCTCCTATATATAGGAAGGATATATTTTTTATTTGAGTAAGCATTGCATATTGTCTTGTCTTGGGTACACAATACATTGTGTAAGGAAGTTCCTACCTCAAAGAGGATTGTTATTTGTTTTTTTTCTTCATTATCAATACATGGATTATTATCTTCTTGTCTATTTTTTCTTCTTTTATGCTATTTATGGGACTTGGTTGCACAACATTTGGTATCAGAGCTCTTTGCTCGGGACTGGCTTCTGCAAAACAAGTCATATTCTAATTTTCACTACAACTTTATTTTTTGCAACGATTCAGATATAGAGGGAAAAAAACCACTTCTAAAGTAGGCCTAAATATCTCTAGTCTGAAATTCAGATCTTGATCCATTACAATTTCAGAGATAATTGCAGAGGAATCTAGGGTTTTTTACTAGTCCAAAACCTAGTCTAAAACAATGTTCTAGGGGAAAAGGTCATATTTGAGTTATAGAAGATCCAAATTGAGTGAGAAAAGTTTCATATGAAATAATATGAACCAGGGTATCTGTTGTAGGATTTTGACCTGTTGAAAGAAATCATTGGATACGTGGGATATCGTACAAGTTCACTCTCCTGAAAGGATAGAAAAGAAGAAGTTTTGGTACATTTGCAATAAATTTCTACAAGAGAATACAAATTAGGTGAGACATACATAATTGGAAAGAGGACACATCAGGTACCATAGGATAAATTTTTAGACCCATTGAAGTTGAAATTAAAATTTTATCTTAGTTACAAGTCGACTCTAAAACAGCCTTCCAATCAAGGTTTGAAACAGGTGTTATGAGAAAAATGGTAAAATATGAGGCATCTAAGATCCAAATTGAGTGAGACCTATTTCATATGAAAGAGTACATACCAGGGTATATTTGGTAGTATTTCAATCTAAATAAATGAAATATTGGACACGTGGAATACCATACAAGTTTTCTCTTCTGGATAGGAAACAAATAAGAAGTTTTGGAACATTTACAATAAATTTTTATTGGCACATTCAAATTAAGTCAAACCTGCAGCATCATAAAGTGGACACATCAAGATACAATGGACCAAAGTTTCATACCCACAGGAGTTGAAATTCCAATTTTATATCATTTTCAAGTCTTCCATAAAATAATCTTCCAATCAGGGTTTGAAAAAAGGTGTTCAAGGGAAAATTGTTATATCCAGAGAATCTGATATCCAAATTGAGTGACACCCATTAAATAAAAAATAATAATAACCATTGTATATGTGGTAGATGTTTAGATTTAGATTTAAAATATTTGACACTTGGCATGATATACAAGTGATCTCTTTTGAATAGGCCAAAAATAAGAAGTGTTGGGAGAATTGCAATATAGTTTTACTAGAGCATCCAAATTAGGCCAGACTTGCAACAAAAAAATAGGACACATCAAGCCACCATAAGCCAAAGTTGCAGACACAGAGGATCTGAAATTTAAAATTTATCTCAATCCAAGTCGGCCATAAAAAAATATTCTAATCAAGACTGAAGAAGGAAACTCTATAATTCAAGTAGCGGTAGATCGCATAGAGCACCATAAATTAGTCTCCAAAAACTGAAGATGTCTAAAACCAAGATGAAACAATAGGTATATCAACATCACAGTCAAAGCATTTTTTAAGAAGAAAAAATAATATGGGAACTTGAACAAATCATTGAAACAAGGACCAAACAACTATGAAATCAAGCTATTATTGAGTATCCCATCAACTGGAAGAAATTAACAGCTACAAATTCGACATGGGAAGATGATTCCTTCGTACAGATGCATCCTCAACTATCCAAGCATTAAGGACAATTCTTGTATGAAAGGGGAGGGGCATGTTAAGCCCTAAATGTTAAGCACAGTCCCCCCTATAGTTTGGTAATTTACACCCTATATGGTGGTGTATTACATATTATTGATGTAAGCTAGGGTATATTAGTGGGTCTTTTAGTTGTTATTGTACACCTTTATCTCCTATATATAGGAAGGAGATATTTTCATGTGAGTGAGCATTGTATATTGTCTTGTCTTGGGTAAACAATACATTGTGTAAGTAGGTTCCTACCTCGAATAGGATTGCTATTTATATTTTATCTTCATTATTAAGGCCTGGATTACTCTCTTCTTGTCTATTTCTGCTCCCTTTATGCTAATTCTAGGACTTGGTTGCATAACATGGTGCCTAATAAACTGTAAGTTAGTGTTTGCGCAATTGGATTTTTATCCCAATCAGTTGGTGCATGTGTTTGCAAGTCGGTGCTTGCATGGTGGATATAATTCTATATAGGTTAGTTCTAGTATCCACGCATTGGTGCTTGCATACAAGTTAGCTTGGTTCCTAAGTGAATTAGTTCTCACACTTGGATATCGGTATCTCCCAATATATATATGTACTATTTAGATGTTTGCACACTGGTGTTTTATTGGTTGATTGAAATACAAACTTTGAATATTTATTTTGAGAAGAAATATTGTTAAATCTGTCCTTTATACTAATTCACCCCCCCTCTCAGCAAATAAGAATTCCAACAATTGGTATTAGAGCAAGTGTCTTTAGTAATAGTTTAAAAATTGGATGGAATATCTTTGCGCAAATATGGGTGCAACATCAAAGGAGTGTGAATATGAAAACACGTATAATCTTTCCATTCAAGAAGGAAAAATAATTATTTGTACCAAGAGGAAAACCATAGAAGAGGTCAAAATATTGGCAACCGAAATCATGCAAACCCTAAAAAAAAGGAAGACGAGTCAAGAAGGATGGAAAATTATTTCACTAGTAAATTACAAGATATGGATAAAACCTGCTAAGACAAATAACTTAGACTTGATGCATTAGAAGAAAAGATGGAAATATTAACTATATAAAATCAACATTTGTCCAAAGAAATAACATTTTTGAAGAAAGAATTGGAGGAATCAAGGAACAATTCCAAACAGGAAACTAAAGAAAGACCTATTACCTCACAAAAGGAGATATTGTCTATAAAATATCGACTACAATAAAATAAAGGACAGTTTGATGATTCTAACAAAGTAATTAATGAACTTCTAAAAGAAAAAACATACCCCAATGTTCTAAAATGAAAATTGGAGGAATCCAAGGAGGAACTAACAAAACTAGTGTAGATAAAATAAATTAAGATAATCTATCTGAAATAAGGAAGCATTAAGTATGAAAAAATGATTGAGGAACAAAAGTCATAATTAGTTGAAAAGGAATGGGAAATTAAGAAAATTTAGACATAGCTAAGAAGTTCAACAAAATCATAGAAGTCATGAAAGAAATTATTGACAAACAAAATCCATTGTTTGATAAAACTGATATAGGATATAGAAAGGAAGTTTCATTACTCCTAGAAAAAACAAACAAGCTGAAGAAGATCCAATGGATAGAACCTGACAATACTATGCTACCAAAGAAATTATATATATTTAGTTACAAAAAAATTTCTGGTCTCTGTTTCTCTTTTAACAAATCAGGTCACAAAGCTCAAGACTGCAAAAATATAAAGAATCCCAACTAGTACTAGAAGAGAAAACAAGAAATATTGAATCCAACTTTGCAAAAAGGGGTAATCCTTTCTAAAAAAAGACATGGAAGAATGGATACGGGTGTGGATAATAAAGTTTTCAGAAGAGTGCAATAATCTAATTTCCTATGTAGAAACAATGGAAAATCAAATAAAGGTTTATGCATTGGGAGATGATTTTATGATGAGAAAATTGGGAGATCAATCTCCCACAATCCAATCACCAAAATAAGTCATTAACAATACAGTCTATCTGAGAAGGACAATTCTTCACAAGGAAAATCGTCAAAGATAGGAAACATTAATGACCACTAAAGTAGTGATAGTAGTGACAATTAGTTAAAACATGTGGCATGAATTAACAAAAGGAAAGGTAAATTGAATCTAGACAGAATCCATAAAATTAGGAAGAATTCATTCTAAAAGGGGGACCAAATAAAGGAAATGACAGAAAGACCAGAGAGCATTTCCGAAAGTTACCAAATTCCTCATTACAAAATCAAGTGAAGTTTAAAATATGATCATCAGTGTCCACGAAGAACATCAATGCTAGAATAACAATCGAAGAATTTAAATTAAGTAGGAACAAAGTTATGGTCCCCAAAAGACAAGGTATATCTAGTGCTCACTCAACTAACCTACAAGAAGAGATGAAACATACATTAGGAACATCATCATGAAAACTAGTTAAATTTTCTCGAGACTACATTCCTATGGGAAAACATACTGCTACAAGTGTGAACTTACGAGATATGCAATATACAGATATACCTGCACAAACAATACCATAGGGGGTTCTCACTGAAGAAGGGATGCTTGGCCAATTCTATAAATTCCAGTTTGCGAACTATGATCCTACTGATGATGACAAGTTCCCAAAACTGGTTAATAGTTCATACATGGAATGAAAGATCATCCCAAACCCTAATGCACCAGTAATTTTGGAACTACAACTATGGGAAAATGGGTTAATGAGGTCAAGTATCCTAAATCTTCTTGAAATAACACACTTTGGCATAACCTTGTAGGTCAAATTGTATGCCAAATTTATTTTGGCTCAAGTGCATGACGAATTTCTATGGATGGAAAAACCTATGTCTATAGATGTTTAACTAATAGAATAGATCGCAGGTCTACTAGCCATAGGAAAAGATATTTCCCTTCTTCTAAGTAAGAGTCAGGATAAGGCTCTTGGAAAGAAAGTGGTTGAGAAGTATGGAAACCGTAAGGCCAGTAGGGGGTTTTCAATATCCCACATAAATGATAAGGTTGTTAGGTTTGCAATCCAAATTCTAGAATTCAAGCTATTTTAGAAAATTCGTTAGGATTAAGTCTATCCTGCAATCATAAACATTACATCCAAATGTGTGGAATTAGTAAAGATGAATTAGGTGACATTTTTGTTGAAGGAATTCCTGGAGGATTGCATCGAATTACAAGAAAAAGGTAATCATTTTCACTATACTCAGTTACTGATATGAATTGTGTTCATAGGATGGAAGGAACCAAAATAAAGTCAATTATTTGACAAAGAAATAAAATCATTTCTAGCTTCAAGGTACACATATATGTGGTTTATTGATCATAAGCAAAGGAAAAAGGAAAAAAATATAAGCTTCTTTTTGTATAGTGAATATATAAAATTTCTATTGAAAAAAACACCCCACACATAGCCACTTTTGGTTGAAGAATACAAGGAAATTGCTCGGTTAAAGTAGGAATGCACCACACCTACATTCAATCCAGAAGGGATCCACATAAGCAATGGCTAGCATCTATGTTTAGCTTCTCTAAAGAAGATATTTTGGGAATTATAAACGACTAGGAGCTAACATGGTGAGCTCCAATTATTGAAGAAGAAGAACAACATCAAAAAAAATTTGCATTAGAGGAAATTTGGGGTCTAAAATGGGCCTTATAAGAAAACGTGCCAAAATAAGTTTTTGTGAGTTGGAATTCAAGAACCAATAGAATTTCAATAAAATAAGTCAACCATAATGGTTGAATTGGCATATTTGTCATTAAAAAAAACTACTTTTTTTGTTCGTATTTTCGACATATCTCATTGTGTTTTTACTCAAATTTCGATCGGGAGAGCTCTTTGGATGCGTAATTTGATTCTGCATCCAACGAGTACCCACACTGCATACTTTTAACGGACCCCGCTACCCAAAAAACAAGAAATACTTGAAAAAACGTGATGATGATGTCATCATCACGTTTTTTCAGGTATTTCTTATTTTTGGGGTAGCAGAGTCCGTCAAAAGTATGCAGTGTGCATACTCGTTGGATGCGGAATCAAATTCTGCATCCAACAAGCTCTCCTGATCGAAATTTGAGTAAAAACACAATGAGATATGTCGAAAATACGAACACAAAAAGTAGTTTTTTTCTTTCTTCCTCCAAAATTAATTAATATTATTTTATTATTTTAACCATTATTTTATTATTTTAACTATTATTTTATTATTTTCCTTAGGAGGCCCATTTTAGACCCCAAAATTCCTCTAATGACACTCCATCATCCACAGGAGAGGAGGATAAAGGTGTAGATAATCCTACTAATGTAGCACAACATTCTAAGCAACAACCAAAAACATCAGAGAAAAGTCATATTGGTAAACCCTCTAGGAAGAAAAGAAAATCCATTGAACCTAACATCTGATAGACATTAACAAATGATGATATGAATCAAATTGGCTAGGTGATAAGGGAATCTACTAAAGAAGTAATGGAGAAAATTGATATGAAGGAGGAACTAGAAGATGTTTCCACCAAGCAAGAAGAAACTATTCTAAAAATGGAAGAAGAAACTGTGACCTTGAAAAAGATACTGCAAACGACCAATCAATAGCAAGGACATAGAAATAAAGAAACATGTCTAATAGAACATCCGGGTGAGTCACTTCCATGGTCAAATGTAAGGATAATAGGTATGAATTCACAGAGGTTGAATATCTCAACTACAACCCTAGTATTTCCCTCTCAAGTGTCACAAGATTCGATAATCCATGTGGAAATTATTATGTCAAAATTTCCCATGAAATATTTGAATCGACTGCACACTTCTATTTCTAAGTAGATCAGGTATTGGTATAAATCTTCCAAACCTAAATGGTATAAGAGAATAGAAGAAAATGAGAAGATACAGGAGGAATGCCACGAAGAAAATGAGAATCTTCCACAATTGAATGGTATAAGAGCTTCATTGGGGAAGAATAAGAAAAAGCTGTGGAAGACATCTTATCTTTGGGTTTTCTATCTCTGTCTAAAATCATACTAAGTGAAGAGTCTATACATAAGAAGTTTATGGGTTTTTCTCCCTTGTGCTTTCCCAGGATAAAATATTTGTGTCTTTATTTTATGATGTTCTTGTATATATTTTAGTGACCCTATTATATGAGATTACAGATATAACATATTTAAATTAAAGTGAAAACTCTAAGATGGTATTAGATCCACCCTGAAAGATGGCACTTGCAGCTGTGAAAACTAGGGATTCCAAGTTCTAGCAATTTTCTCCACAAAATTTCCAAAAAAGAGGGATAGGATAATTCACCTAAAGGGGGCTCATATTTTGGTGGAGAAAGATTCCAATTTGAAGACGTTTCATTTTTTTATTACGGGACACTGTAGGAAGGAACTAAGGAATCAAGTTTTTTGAGTTTTCCTCCACAAAATTTGGAAAAGGATCTAACTAGAAAACTCTCCTCAAGGAGGCACATATTTCCATCCAGGAATAATTTCAATATTCTAAGTTTGAAAAATTAGGGTTTCTCTATGGAATCCTAGGTTAGCCAAATCAAGGAACTATTTAGGAATCTCAAATTGGTAAGATATATTTCCTTGTTATTTCCATTTGAGGTTCTCATATCAAGATGATGAATCATACCAATATTGAGGACAAGATTGAAGGAGATGATAACTTCCAAGCATGGAAGTGTAAAATTTTCTTTTTTTAGAAGAGAATGACTTGGAAAAGTATGCCACTACAAAGGTTCAAGAACCAGAGGGAGATGATTGCAATGACACTCATAAGAAGAACATGATAAGAGCCAATATGATAATTGCAAACTCCATTAACGATCATTTCATTCATCATGTCTCGTCACTAAGGACCCCCAAGTAGATGTTTGATGCCTTGGTCAAAATCTTCTAAGGGAAGAAAATCAACTCAAGAATGTGAAGATCCAATGCTAAGAATCCATCCAGTATTACTTCACAAGGGTTTCTGAAATCAAGGAGAAACTAGAGGCCATTGAAGAAAATGTTGAAGAAGAAGAGATCATGATGACTACCTTGAATGATCTCCCATGATCATGGGACTCATTCATTCAAGGGATATTCACTAGGAAGAAGCTAATCAAGTTCAACAAACTGTGGGAAGAATGCACTCAAGAAGAATATTAGTTAGTGTCAAGAGAATAAAATATGGGAGCTAATGATGACCAAGCCCTAGTTTCTCATGCTAAGGAGGATTGGAGAAACAGTTAGGATTGACCTCACTAAAGGCCTAAAATATTCCAAAATAATAATGTGACTTCTCTAGCCTCATATGTTATACAAGGGATCTTCAACCGGAAACAAGGGATCTTCAAAAGGAAACAAGAGGAGGAAGAATCAAGCTCATACTACTAAAGATGATGAACCAAAAAGGAATATAACCAGAGAAGAAATGGATTATTCTTCAACTGATGAAGAATATGTTTTAATCTTGTCTCTTACAAGTACTATCACCCATGGAAGCAATGATTGGCACATGGATAGTAGAGCTTCCAAGCATGTGAGGTGATACAAAGAATATTTTATTAACTTGTCAAAGCATGAGTCACCTCACAAGGTGAAACTTGGATATGAATACCATTATCCCATAAAAGGGGGTGGAGAATCTTCTTACAATTTATATTCAGGAAAATCAATGAAGATGAAGGATGTCCTCTATGTACTAGGTTTGAAGAAACATATCCTCCGCATTTCATATTTAGATGCTAAGGGATTTCATGTTACATTAATTGATGGCCAAGTATTCAAGTGGCAAAGAGTTAATACAATAGATGATACATAAATAATTAGAGAGAAAGAGGGAGGCCTATACAAGTTGAAGGAACAACCATAACAATATTTTCTTCACGACTCTATGGAATCAAATGAATATGCAGCCGAAGGCTTGCACATGTACACTATAGGGAACTACCTATTACAAGAAAAGTAGTATCATACCTACCCAAGGTTCAAGCAAAACATGAATGAATTTGAAAAGGATGTGTGCAAGGGAAGAATATAAAGAAACCATTTCCAAGAAGAGAAATCAAGGAGAAATAAACTTGGAGATGATCCACTCAAATGTGTGTGACCCCATGTCATCCAAATCCTTAAGTGGGTATGCATACTATGTTTCTTTCATAGATGATTATTCTCGTAAAACATGGATTTATTTCTTGAAACAAAAAGATGAAGTTTTTAGTAGGTTCAAAGAATTCAAAGAATTGGTAGAGAATCATGTTGAAAGGAATATCAAGACTTTACAAATAGAAAATGGCAGTGAGTTAATTTCATAAGATTTCAAAGATATAGATAAAGAATTTGGGATTAAGAGGGAGATGAGCACTCCATACAATATTCAACAAAATGGAATTGCATAAAGGAAGAACATAATGGTAATGGAAGCAACAAAGGTGATGTTTCATGAACAAGGCCTTCCAATACACTGTATGGCCATAAGCAATAAGAATAGTTGTGTATGTACAAAACGAAACACCTCGCCTTGTCCTAGATAATAAGACTCCAAAAGAATCATTCTCAGGAGAGAAACCAAAATTCAAACATCTCCAAATATTTGGCTGGTCTGTGTACATACATGTCCCCAATGAAAATAGGACAAAGATATACCCTTTAGGAAATAAGGGAATATTCATGGAATAGAGTGACACAAAAAACATACTAGATATACTTCACAGTGTTCAAGAAGATTGAGACCATCCGAGATGTTACTTTTGATGACGAATCAACTTATAACAAATCAAGATAATCACGCATTAAATAAAATGAAGAACCCAAAGTTCCCATAACCAAAGATATAGTTATGGAAGAGATAATCCAAGAAGACCATGAAGATCATGACATGACATATCCATATAGACCCGTAGGTACACCTCATGAGAAGAAATACTACAAGATAATACCATCATGAGTGTTAGCACTCAAAATTTACCCTCGGTTGTGAAAGTATAATCCCAAGGTAACCACAAAACCAATCTTTAGGAGGAAATATGGTTTCTTTCCTTCCAGAGAGGGATCTCTCAATAGATAACACAAAGGCCAGATATTTTGAAAGAAATAAAATTTAATAGTCACAATGGCTGAAACAGGTGGTCATTGGGCATGGAGTCAAATATGAAAAATAATAAATGGCAGTGATTTGCAATGGAGTTCTTAACAGAGGTAGGGTAGTTACTCTTTTACAGTCAAAATAATAGTTTGTTTGGTGAGAAGGAAGAGTAAGAAACAACATTCCATTAATATGTGAATCTAAAGATGAATCCAATATTAACTTTAGTGGAAATAAATTTGTGAATGCTTGAAAGTAAAGGGTCAAATCAACATACAATTATGAGTTCTAACCCAATATACACTCATTCAAGCATTAAAAGAAAACATAATGGAAAGATAAGCAGGAAACACATTCACATGAAGGAGAGAACATACAGATTGTAAAATCAATAACAAAAGAATATCTGGTATAAAACCTGCTTGGATATGGAATATTTATTAATATTTGAAGATCTCTTACAATAATAAGTTCTTTCTGACGGGTTCCAACCCTCAATAAATTGTAAAAAGTTTCTTAAATACATCAAAATGCTCCTTGAGATGTTAACTATTTACATGCTAAAAATAGGCAAAAATAACTTCCTTATTACACTTATCACTTGACTTATAACAAGCTAAGTATTCAAAAATATATTACATTATTCAAAATAAAACTTGTCTTCAAAATTTCGCGAGCTTATTCATTGATGTAGTTTGTAATTTTTCCTTTCAAATTTCTCTATCGTTTTCCATTGGTCCACAGATGGCAACTCCAGATTCACCATTTATTTCTCCAACACTCTCAATTCCACTTGATCTATATATGAAACAGGTGGTAGTTGGGAACAAATGGTTCTGAAAGTATTGATTATCTCAAAATCCACTGTTAATTTGTCAACCACAGTTTTCCCTGACAGAGATTGTTTCATATCTTCAAATTTCTTATGATCCAATCTACATTTGACCAAGAAATATTGATACTCTGACTCAGATAAAAGTTTTCCATATTCTTCCCAAAAGGAAGGAAAATATTTCCAAAAAAGGGACACAAATGAGCCTTTGAAAATATTTACCTGGTGTTGCATTATGTAAATCTTAGCCTACACAGTTTCTATGTGCTGATGTTTTCCTACTACTTTAATGGCCCAAGTAATCACTGTAATCTTTTTCTTAATTCCCATTGTCCTCAAATATTCTTCTATCAAATTATTTAGGAAATTAATTGTATTCTTGGCTGTATCCACATGATTTTTTTTCAAAGCTTCTTTAACCGTAGTACAACTTTGCCTAGCAGTGTTTATTACCATCTCTTTTTCCAGAATATAATTCAAATAAGGTTTGAATTTAACATATTCAACAATGATCATGTCTTGGATGAGATTTCTGGCTCCCTACATTGGCAATTATCCAGATAATTGCTTTACTAATTTCTCATTTTTATCCAACAATTATTTATGTTTTTTATCCCATGCTTTCCTTTATTCTTCTTTCTTCAAAACTACATTAGCTAAATTTTTATTCTGGATTTTTAAACCAACAATCACCAACTCTCTCAGACTTACTTGGGACATACCCAGTACAATGGATTTTGTACTTGTTTCTACAATAGGATGGATTTTTTGCACTTCATCCTATTTTATTTTGTTTTCTTTCTCTTTTTCTAAGACCAATTGATTTTCATTTAAAACAACAATATTTTCAATCAAAAGACCTTTTTCTTTTTCCCATCCATTCTTTTCCTTAGCAAGCTTCAACATATTTTCCTTAATGTCACTCAACTCTTTGGTTAGCAAATCCTTTTTATTTTTTCTAATTTAGTTGATTCAGAATCCTGAATTAGATGAGTTGCATGGATCTTTAATTTCTTTTTTAATGATTGAATTGTATCTTCCTTATCTGCTAGGATTTTATGTGTGACCTATCCTTTATTTGCTTCATTGTCTATAGCTAGAAAATCTGCTTGAATTTTATTTATTTGTTGCTGGTGTAATTTATTCTATACCTTCTTCTGCCTAAGTTGATTTTCTATTTTGTCATGTGTGGATTGCAATTTAGATACCTTCAAGGTGGATTTCATCAAATCACTATAAATCACTTCCCCAGTCTACTTATGCAAGTGAATCATGCCAGGCACTCGAATATCCTTTAGGTTCAACCTCATTTCAACTATTCTGTTCTTAGTGGAAACTGCTAAATTCAAAGTATTCTTAGTATGGTATTTAATAGTGACCAATGAGACCTCTTTAGTTGATATTTTTCTGACTTCTGAGTATAATTTTGAATGTTCCTTTAAAGGAAACTCCCTATCATCCTTGTACTTTTCATATAAGTCATCTTTGGATTTAAACTTAACAGTTGATGCTTCTCGTAATTCTAAAAATTCATACTCTTGTACTTAAAAGGTTGGGCCTTTGACTTTTCCCTTTCCTTTCTTTCTTTTAGTTTTAATTACCTCTACTAGTTCCCCCTCAGCTCCAGTCTTTTGTCTTTTAGACATTTTATAACTTTCTTCTTCCTCTGTCTCCATGGCCTATGAATGGGTTCTATTACCTGTCATTTCTGAATTAATTGCAATAGGTGTTATTACCTCTGTTTCTTCTATAATGGCAAATGGATTTTCCTGTGAAAATTGTTTATCATTGATATGTGTTGGATAATACATCCAATTGACTTTTTCATCTAACCCTTCCACTACCTTATGCTCAAAGGCCTTATTCTTGTTCATCTACCTTCTTTGTGAAATAATATGGTGTTGTTAAATTTGTGAACCATTGATCTAAAGGAAAATGAGAGAAATTGAGAAGTAGAATTATGCAGTGGAATATCAAGAACAATGTACACTAAACAAGACAAATTTGAGACAAATATGATAATAATCGATCGGTTAATTACACCATTAATCTTCATTCATTAATAAATAATATAATGGTGTTACAATAAGTATAATTCAAATCATGTGGATAAGATTCAAATCTACCAACTAAAACTGGCTGACTAGCTAACTCAGTGTGTCTAAATCACTACATGGAACTCACTAGTCTAACTCCTGATGTCTAAATAAGTATGCAATCGGTTAACAACTAGGGTAGGTGGAAAAATACACCACTCTCCCTTAAATCATGCAAAGATGGTGTTAGAATAACTGATTGCAACTGGAGCTTGACTCAACATAACTTCTTACCAACCATTACCAACTAATGGAGGATACTGGTGGCACTCAGAGTGGCTCCTTAACTGTAGGGATTGGAAATGGTGGCAGCAATGGCACTAGTGGCACCAATATCATGGTGGCACTAAAACTTCAGTAAGGTGATAAATGAACTCCTAAGATAGGAAATAATAACAAAAAGACTAAGTTGGTTAAAGGATGATTCAATAATCCTAACAGGTGTGGGTCATAATTAACTACAAAATCATTCCTAAAATTCATCTATTGCAACAAAATTTCAATTACAGGTAATGCGGGTTTATTTTTAATAATAAAAGGCCCAACCACCCATGGAAATTTAATTTCTGAAGCCTTTTTGAAACTAAAAAAACATTCATACTCTAAAATTAACTTTTATCTTACAACCCCCAAGGAAAACACTCTAGTGTTATACACCTGAGTGGCACCTCTCCGTCCGAGTACTGATATCCCTCATGTCGGCACACAAAAGGACACTTATGGATAGAGGTTTGCCCTTGACACTATAGCTTGGCTTGTTATGAAATACATTCTACCTTCATCTAGCTAGTTACTTTGCCATTTAGCCATGTTGAGATGTATTCGCGACTCTCCTTGTTGACAACTCGTGAGTCATTCGCGAGTCTCCTTCACAGCAAGTTGCAAATCCTTATATTCACGGGTTGCGCTTATACAGAGTCACGAGTCATTCGCGGGTTGCTCTACTACATACCCGCGGATGTGCTCCTTAACATGAAATCACAAAATCACGCGCTAATGGGAGTTTAGTTAAGTCATTTTACTTAATATTCCTAACTGCTACAACTTCCCCAACCTTCAAGAACTGCCTTATTTCACCCATATAAATACAGGCCTTGGGGAAGGTTGTAGGGACTTACACTTTGGAGCAAAGTTATGCTGGTGGATTGTTTACAGAAGTCTTTGGAGCGGTGAAACTCAGAATCCTTTGGTGACAGAGGAGTCCTTGTCTCAGACGTTTGTTTGTACTCTGAACTTTCTCATTATTGATAATAAAGAGATTACTTCTTCCACATGTGTCTTATATATCTTGGTTTGATAATTGTTTATGCTTCAGTATTTCATATTTGAATTATCTAACCTGCTAACATATATATATGAATC
The DNA here is from genome assembly GCA_001517045.1 of Pseudotsuga menziesii. Classification (NCBI taxonomy): domain Eukaryota; kingdom Viridiplantae; phylum Streptophyta; class Pinopsida; order Pinales; family Pinaceae; genus Pseudotsuga; species Pseudotsuga menziesii. Next base: position 8,751 of record LPNX010503391.1, on the reverse strand, counting down.
ATACTATATTTGGAATATTGTCTCTGAATAGGTGAAAGAGGAGTGAACCTTGAAGACTTTGGAAGTGGAGCAGATCGGAAGAGGACTAGCAAGGATCGAACGTCGTTAAACAAGTAAGTTCCTCTAACCCTCCTATTTCCTATTCTGCACTTTAAAAGTCAATTGTCTGCAAGTGTTTGAGTATGTTGGTAATCCCTGACCTACGTTTATTAGGTGCATAATCCCTTACAACAGAACTGGCGACTCCGCTGGGGAATCCTAGACTGCTGTAGGTCATTTCTGTTATCCTAACTAGTTTTGCTTGTGAGTCTGCTTGTGGTTTATTATCCTGGATCTTGTTTACTTCAGCGTTTGAAAGTATCAGGGTTTTTTCTTTGCTTTTAAGAAAAATTTTATACCCATTCGCGGGTTGTCCTATTGGACAGTCGCGAGTATAGAGTTGCATTCGCGGGTTGTTCTACTGAACAGTCGCGAATCATTCGCGACTTGCACTGCTAGACAGTCACGAGTACTCCTGGAAACTGGGATTTCTAAGTAAGAGTTTGCTTGGTCTTTTTCCTGTTATAATTCCTGTTTTCTGAAAATAATTTATTTAAGAATGCTGTAGAGTGGCTTGATTGCCTCAGGTGATCACATCTTAGTGCTTTTTGAAAGCCATTTGAGTCTTTTACTTGTTTTATTTACTGTTTACATCTTGGAGTATTCTGGATTGTTTGGGTTGTTGGTTTAAGTGTCTTAGTCCAGATCAGTGATCAGGGTCTTGGGGTCTGTCTTTCCCAGTTTGCTTTCTATCAGTTACTGGTTTGCACTTACCTTTTCGAAGTCTGCAGTGATTTTGTGTCATTGTTTGCACCCAAGCTAGGGTTCCTAGCCTGCTTTTCTTGCTGGTATTTTGGTCCTGATTGCCTCTTTGCTTCAGTTTGTGGTTTTTATACAGTTTATAAATTTCAAGTTCTCTCAAACATAGTGCATTGTAGATGCATAGTAGTTTCTTTGAGCAATTTTTAAAGTGAAAACAAAACATAGTTAGTCTTTTGCATTGTGATTTTTGCACAAGTAGTGTTTGCTTCATTTTAAAAATATATAATCTCAGAAAATTACAAAAAAATAGGCTTAGTTTCTCTCATAGTTGCATTTAGTTCATCAATACATATTTTGAAAAAAATGAAAAGAAGTTTATTTTATAGTGTTAGTTTGCTTTGAGTACACCTTTTAATTTCATTTATTTCTTGCTGAGTCAAAACACCATATAGTACATCACTTCCACTTCCTCTTGAGTAAGAAACAACCCCTAAAATAAACGCATAAATTAAAATTTATTAGTAAGTTTTTATTTTTAGGGCCTTTTCACCTACTAGCTTAGGCTAGACTTGTGGGCTAGGGAGTGTAAAATTCCCACAAGTTATAAACTCAGACGTAGTGGACCTATCTTTAGGTAAATCCTTGATTCTATCACTATATCTGGGAAGCTCCTCTCAAACGGGAGTTAAGAACTAGGCCACGTGGAGGCTCGGACAGAGGGGATAACCCCCCGAATCCTTGTCAAAACGTAACCCAGGACTTTTACACATCTAGGGATTCTTTCCTAGACAGAGTTTTGGGCTCAGCTACCCTGCCCATACGTACGAGTTCGGCTGACGACTGTCCCCCCAGACAGCTGGTATTGTCAAGGTAGCCTTAGTCTCTTGTCTCTTTAGGGTTCATACCTAGGTAAATCGGAAGGTTATTTCTGGTTCACCTCGAACGGGCTTGGAAGGTAACCCTTGTGGAAAGTGTAGGAGGGTGGTGGGTGATTCCTCCACTTGTGCCTGAGAACCCCTCAAGGATGCCAAGTAACTATTCATCAGCTTTCTTCGGGAAAGCATATCTTTATACCCTGGTTTGATTGCTTGAGACTCTAGGATCTTTTTAGTGTGTGCTCTGTGGATTTTCTTGTGTTTAGTTGGCCTTAGGGTGTGATTAGTTAAAGTCTTAATTCTGGAGGACCAACTTGTTAGAAGAAGTTCAAGAAGGTTGAGAAACCTTCCTCCTCTTCCTGCATTGGAGCCTCCGCCTTTACCCCAAAGGCGGAGATTAGGCACAGATGGTTCTTTTGAACCAGTAGGAGTAAGTGAGGTTCTTGGTGAACCGGAATTGATAGCTAACCGCTTTGAATTTGACACAGTCGAGATAGAAGAATTGTAGACTGACAAGTTTGCAAGAAATTATAATACTCCCTTGATTGATTTGAACGATCCAGTGATCGTGCAGGTTAGACCCTTTGATTCACCAGTACTAGGTACCCCTTTGGGTAGAGTCATGTCTTCTGTGGGAGAAAGTTCATTTGTCTTCACCTCAACCCTTTCGGTTGAAGGGGTACTACCTCCCCCGGTTAGTACCCCTAGATCTAATTTACCTTCCACACCTTTAACTCCAGTAAGCCGAGTGGTCCAACCGTCGGTTTACTCGAACATAGGAGGTATTTCTAGTGATGTGGTTACTGGTACCCCCAGTATACCTACAATTCCTTCTTCCTTCCCTTACACTACCTAGAGTGGTCCGATAGGATCCTTGGCCTTTGTCCAAGGATTCCCTTGGAATGGGGGGCACATTCCCCCATCCAGTCCATACGTAGGTCCACCTCCTTCAAATGCAGGAGTGCAGTTGGGTAGCAACACCTCTTATGGGCAAAGCTAGCAAACCCCTATTTCGGTCCCATACACGAGCTCTCCCTTCTCTTTGTTTAGTGGAGGGATACCTGCTCCAGTCTTTTAGACCCCTACTTCTATGGGGACGGCCCGAACCACTTACACTACACCTCCCACCCAAAATCCGGTGGCTTACGGATGGAATCCGTTCCAAAGCAACCTTCCCACTTCACAACCGGTGTCAGGAGGAAACCCCACTTTTTCCTATGGGCATTCAGGGGCAGGACCCTCTAATCCCCAAGCTGGCACATCTAATGCACCGGTTAGGCCAAAACTTCCTTTTCTGGCAACTTTGAACTTGCCAGACTTATCAAAATTGATGAACGATCCGGTGAGGCATGACCCCTTGTGGCCACCTGTTCCCACCAAACTGCCCTCGAACATCCCTAAGTTCGAAGGTAAGGCTGGTGAAGATCCTAGGGCACATGCCACCACCTTCCATCTATGGTGTTCTTCCAACTCATTGAATGAAGATTCAGTGAGATTGAGGATGTTCCAGAGGACCTTGACAGGCACTATAGAAAAATGGTACATTGAGCTGCCTTCTGCTGCTTTTAGCAGTTTCTGGGACTTGGCTACCGCTTTCCTTAGCCACTTTCAGCTTCCAGTCCGTTACGATTTCGGAACGAACTTGTTGTCCACCTTTAGAAAAAACAAGGCAACCCACATCTCGGATCATATCCAAGAGTGGAGGAGGTGAAAGAGCCTTATTAAAGCCACCATCCCTCCTGAGTTTCTATTAGAATGGTTCCTTAAATCATTATTGCCCTATATATCTAAGGATGTTTCCACATTAGGAGTGACTAGTGAGGAAGAAGCCATACTCAGGGCCCAGCAGTTGGACTTGATTTATTCACAGTCTGGGATTTTATATGAAATCATCCCTGAGGCACCAAGGCCTTCTCATGAGGCTAAGAAACCCAAGCCTGGACCCCATGCCGATGGTGTGGTTGGGTCCGTAAACTCTCCCACTGTAGAGTCTTTGACAAAACAACTTCACCAATTGTCTGTCAAACAGTCTACGGCAGAGGCAGCAAAGGCTGCCCCCTCCTCCCAAAGTGAAAATGTTTTTGCACAAACCTCTTCGAAGGGAAATCAGCAGCCTGGCGGGAAGAAGAAGAAAGGTAAAAAGGGAGAGGGAAACCAAAACCAAAACAAGCCAAAGCCCGCAAACAATGCTGATGGGGGCAAAAAGGAAAAGAAGAAAGTCAAGTTCCCTTGTAATTTGTGCCAAGGGGACCACCTTACTCATCTTTGTCCCCTCATGGAACAAGCTCAGAAGCTGTTACAAGCTCAACCGCCGGCTGTCCTGAAGGATCCATTTCCCCAAGGGCAGAATTCTGCTACAGCTTCCACCGTAGCAGGGGACACTCAAGTTGCCCCTGACCCCAATTATATCAACATGGTCAAATACTCAACTTTGTTACAAACCAGGAACAAGAACTATGAGAAAGAGACCGATGAGAAGGGTAAAGCTGTAGTTGAATCTTCCAACCCTCTCACTATAGAGAAACCTGCGGAAATAATGCCAAAGATACCCAAAGGTGTCTTTAAGAAGACTTTGCATAACCCAAATGCCCGAGCCGCTTCTAACTACTCAGTGGTTGAAGACTTGGCTCAGAATCCGCGTGCAATGTCAGCTTTGGAGGTGCTACAAAGCTGTCCCACTCAGTGGGATGCCCTCTTAGCGGCTCTAGGTAGCATGGACTCTTCAAGTCTCTTAGCGAAATTTAATCTCTCTAATGTTAAAATTTGCCTCCCTTATCATGTAGCTCTATCGATAGATGTTGTCCATGGTGGTAAGACCATTGGACGGGCAGTTGTTGATGAGGGAGCCTCTACTTGTGCTATGTCCCTGGCCTGTTGGAAAGCTCTCGGATCCCTAGAGCTGGTCCCATCAGCCACTTTACTTACTTCTTTTGATGGAAGGTCTTTCCGTCCACATGGTATCCTACCAGCTTTTGAGATTAAGTTGGCTGGCAAAGCAGTCTCTGTTGAATTCGAAGTGATTGATGCCCCATTGGACTACAATTTGCTTCTGGGTAGGAATTGGACTTATGCAATGTCTGCTGTTGCATCTGCTGTCTTTCGTGTTGTGGTTTTTCCACATGAGGGAAAGGTGGTCACTGTTGACCAACTTGATTTTACTCGTAAAGGCCGCTTAGAGTCTAAATATTCCACTGTGCCATTGGTTGATCAGGCCAAACCTGCTGCACAAAGCTTGGGGGCTGGAATGTATGCATCATTGATGGGCACATTCGATATTCCAGCTCCGGTCCTTTATATCGGTTCTACTACTGTAGGGAAGTCCATTGATTTGGTGGTCGATAGGACTGATCCTTGGGTCCTCCCAACCCCTCAGGAACCGGAAGTGCCCTTATCTGCAGTGGAAGTGGCGTATCAAGCTATTACCCAAACCACTGTAGATCCCATTCCAGATCCTCTTACAGTCTCGGATGATCTAGAAGAATTATATATGCTTGCATCGGCGGAAAACTCTTTACATTCCATAGATTCCTTAGACACTATTTTACCTTCAGATGAAGCTATTCTGGAAGCTATGTGTTCACGTGATAAGATATGTGAGGATCTTCATCACCGATCTTATTTCCTTCCAGAGCTAAGCAAGATAGAAAACCAAGAGTTTCATGTGAGACTGTCGGATGATGTTGATACACCTGTCAACCCTTTACCTAGGGAAGCAGTGTTTGCCGAGGGGAATATGGCAAAAATTTCCGCTACTATACCAATCAACATCTCTATAAAGCCAGATGTCATGGAAAATATCTATATAGGTGCAAACTGCTCTCCGGAAGAGATTGCCATTTATACTGCCCTTTTCAAGGAATTCCACGATATCTTTGCCTGGTCATATGAGGAGATGCCAAGTATTGATCCATCTATTGTTCAACATGAGATCCCAACCTTTCCTGATGCTAAGCCAGTTCGACAAAAATTACGCCCCGTGAACCCGCGTAAAGTGGCGGCTGTGAAGGAAGAGGTTGAAAAGCTGTTGAAAGCAGGCTTTATATATCCTGTTGCTTTGACTGAGTGGGTGTCCAACCCAGTTCCTATTGATAAAAAGCAAGGGACTATTCGCGTTTGTACGGACTTTCGAGACCTTAACAAAGCCTGTCCCAAGGACAACTACCCTACACCGTTTATTGATCAAATCATAGATGCATGTGCAGGTAGTGAGGCATTCTCGTTTATGGATGGTTTCTCCGGCTACAATCAAATCCAAATCAAACCGGAAGACCAGCATAAAACTGCTTTTATTTGCCCTTGGGGTACATTCGCGTATAGAAAAATGCCCTTTGGATTGAAAAATGCAGGGGCAACCTTTCAACGAGCCATGAACTTCGCTTTTCATGACATAAAATCCATTGTCGAGCCCTACCTTGATGATCTGCCTGCTCATTCTCGCAAGAGGATCCAGCATCCAGATCATTTACGGTTGATTTTTGAGAGATGCAGATACTATAAAATTCGCTTGAATCCCCACAAGTGTGTTTTCTGCGTTGAATCAGGTAGATTGCTTGGATTCATTGTCTCTAGTAGGGGCATTCAGGTGGATCCTTTAAAAGTCGAGGCCATTGTAAATCTGCCTCCTCCTCGTTCACTTAGGCAACTTCAGAGTCTATAAGGAAAATCTAACTTCCTTCGACGTTTTATCGTTAATTATGCCAAGATCACAAAAGGTTTCATGCGCTTGCTTAAACAGGACACCCCATTTGTATGGGATGAAACTGCACAACTCGCGTTCAAGGCATTAAAGAAAGCCTTGTTGTCGGCTCCTTTATTACGCCCGCCAGATTACTCTAGGGATTTTATATTATATCTGGCCGCGTCAGAGTCTACCATTGGGGTAGTGCTAGTTCAGGAGGATGACAAGCTCGTTGAGCATGTTGTCTATTATCTTAGCCGTGCTCTGGTTGGGCCTGAGCTTAAGTACTCCCACGTCGAGAAGTTAGCCTTAGCGGCTGTTTATGCTGTACAGAGGGTACGGCACTACATCTTACTGAGGACCACTACTGTAGTGGCAGATGTAAACCCTTTCCAATATGTTTTATCCCGATGCATTGTTGGGGGAAAATTCAACAAGTGGATAGTCATTCTCCAAGAGTTTGACTTAGTTTTCCAATTCGCTAAATCCAAAAATTCCTTAGTTTTTACCGAGCTTATAACAGAATTCCCTACGGAAGAAGATGTAGTGGTTGAGGATGACTCATTCCCAGATGAGCACATCTTCCTTATATCCACCTCTGATCCTTGGTACAGAGATATTCTTATATATCTCCAGACTTTGAAGTATCCTACTGCTTACTTTAGGGAAGACCGACACAAGTTACGCCTTCATGCTAAAAACTACCTCATTATAGGAGATACATTATATCGACGAGGGGTAGATTCAGTATTGCGTCGCTGCCTTACTCATGAGGAAGCGGATATTGTCCTAAATGATTCCCATAGTGGAGCATGTGGGGGTCATTTATCTGGGTTAGCAACGGCCCAGAAGATATTACGTGCCGGGTATTTCTGTCCCACCATCTTTAAAGATTGTGTGGAAGCTGTGAAACGCTGTCATCCATGTCAGCTTTACACCAGAAAAATGCGGTCACATCCTGCTCCCTTGTTTCCCATCGTCTCGGTAGGCCCCTTCATGAAGTGGGGGATCGATTATATGACATGCAACCCAGCCTCGACTGGGGGGCATAAATACATCATTGTCGCTGTTGACTATTTCACAAAATGGGAAGAGGCAATGCCTACCTTCAAAGACAATGGGGAAACGGAAGCTTACTTCGTGTTTAATCAGATTATTGCTAGGTTTGGTATTCCCAAAGTGATTGTCACTGACCATGGCAGTCATTTCCAAAATCACATGATGACAGAGCTGACCACCATGCTCGAATTTCGACAAGAACATTCTTCTCCTTATTATCCACAAGCAAATGGTCAGGTTGAGGATGTAAATAAAACTTTAAAAACTATACTTAAACGTACTATTGATGCAGCCCGTTCAAATTGGCACATCATGTTATATCCTGCTCTTTGGGCTTATCGAACCAATGTCAAAACTGCTACGGGTTTTTCCCCCTTCCAACTCGTTCACGGGGTGGAAGCTATTACGCCGATTGAATGTGAAATCCCATCCTTGCAGATAGCTATTCATGTGCTACCTGACACAACTGAGCTTGAGGAACGGTTGCTCCATTTAGAACACCTTGATGAACAACGTAGAGATGCGTTGACTGCAAATCAGGCTCATAAGAATAGGGTTAAATCTCAATACGATAAAACGATCAAACCTCAGGTTTTCTCTGAGGGGGAACTTGTCTTGCTCTGGGACCAAGATAAAGAGCCTCTGGGGGCAGGAAAATTCAAGGCTATGTGGTTGGGACCCTATGTTGTGTCTAAAGTTTTGAGTAAAGGCGCATATGAATTAGTGGATTATGATGGGAATAAGCTGCCTGAGCCTAGAAATGGGCTCTACCTGAAGAAGTACTATGCCTAGGCTTAGCACTTTTTCTTGTATATTAATGTATGTATTTTATGTACATTAGGTTGTCAGTTTCATTTTTTATACTATCTGCTGGTTGTTGCAGATGTCTTCCGAGATGTATGTAGGTTTTTCTGATGGTGCCAGCCGTCATACTTGTAACCTGGCTTCCGCAGCATGGGTTATCTACTCCCCTTCAGGACAACTTGTTGCCGTGGGTGGCGCTTGTCTAGGTCTTTCTTCCAATAATGTTGCTGAGTATAGGGCTGTAATTGAGCTCCTATGGGATGCTTTGTCATGAGGCATCACCCAGCTTGAAGTCCGTTTGGATTCTCAGTTGGTTGTTTCCCATCTCAATCGAGCTTATCGGGTGCGTAATCCTACATTGTTACGTCAATTCATGCAAATTCGTTTACTGGAAAGACATTTTGAAGTAAGTTACTTTTAATCACATTCCACAAAACCAAAATTCATTAACTGATGCATATGCTAATTATATTTTGGACTAGCATCTCACACACATTCCATAAAATATACAGCAAATACATAAGAAACATTTGT